>CM042401.1:4017282-4109782 GCA_023634145.1 Thymallus thymallus | reverse complement strand
CCACCAAAAAGCTAACAATACGGCAGCGCCGGTGGAGACATTTTAGGCTGAGTTATTGATCCCCATCTGTTACACTATTCAGTACACTAACTAGTGTGATGAACTAGAATTGTATAACTCCAGAAACGTTTACCATTTAGGGAACCAAATTGCTAGCTTGCTTTCTTTCTATTATTTTGCTCACACCTTTGAATGTTCCACAACGGACAACAGAGGTCAAGGGAAAATGTCTTTGTTCGTAGGAGGTGTTCTTCTGACAGTTAGTTAAAGGTCAGTGACTAATTATTATGACTCAGCTTAGAGCCAGTGTTGTCTTGAGCATCTCCTGGAGATCCTTGGAGCCTCTCTATTCATGGCTCAACCCACCCTTTCAAACAATGACAGCTCTTCCAATAAGACTACATTTTATATACAAAAGTACGTGGACACCCCTTCAAATTAATCGATTTGGCTATTTCAGCCACACCCGTTGCTGACAGCTGTATAAAATCGAGCACGCAGCCATGTAATCTCCATAGACAAACATTGGTAGTAGAATGGCCTTACTGAAGAGCTCAGAGTTCCAAACTGCCTCTGGAAGCGACGTCAGCAAGAACTGTTAATCGGGAGCTTCGTGAAATGGGTTTCCATGGCTGAGCAGTGACACACAAGCCTAAGATCACCATGCGCTATGCCAAGCGTCGGCTGGAGTGGTGTAAAGCTCGCCGCCATTGGACTGTGGAGATGTGGAAACGTGTTCTCTGGAGTGATGAATAACGTTTCACCATCTGGCAGTCCAACTGACAAATCTGAGTTTCTACTCTGCCTGCCCGAATGCATAGTGCCAACTGTAAAGTTTGGTGGAGGAGGAATAATAGTCTGGGGCTGTTTTTATGGTTCAGGCTAGGCTCCTTTAGTTCGAGTGAAGGGAAATATTAACGCTGCAGCATACAATTACATTCTAGACGATTCTGTGCTTCCAACTTTATGGCAACAGTTTGGGGAAGTCCTTTTCCTGTTTCAGCATGACAATGCCCCCGTGCACAAAGTGAGGTCCATACAGAAATGGTTTGTCGAGATCAGTGTGGAAGAACTTGAATGGCCTGCACAGAGCCCTGACCTCAACCCCATCAAACACCTTTGGGATGAATTGGAATGCAGACTGCGAGCCAGGCCTAATCGCCCAACATCAGTGCCTGACCTCACTAATGCTCTTGTGGTTGAATGGAAGTCCCTGCAACAATGTTCCAGCATCTAGTGGCTGTTATAGCTCAAAGGGGGGACCAACTCCATATTAATGCCCATGATTTTGGAATGAGATGTAGCTTCTTTTGGTCATGTATTGTAGCCCGTTATTCTTTCAAAGCACATATTCTAAGTAACAGACCAACGTCACTGTGTAGGAGGACATGAAGTGAATCAGAACCTCTGGTGTCTAAAAACCACCCTAACTGGCCATGTAGGAGAGAGTGAGGGAGAGGGAGAGGGAGAGGGAGGGAGAGGGAGAGGGAGAGGGAGGGAGAGGGGGGGTGTAGTAATCATGTCCTGGGTTTGGATGTGTCTCATCCCGGGGAAGCAGAGGGTGGATGGATGAGAGGGATGGGGGAGGTCTGTTTAGAAAGGGATGAGTTGAGTCAACAGAGATAGATGAAGAAATGGGGGAAGCAGCTGGCAAAGGAGATTTGAGGTGACAGCCAATTTACCTACATTTACAGCTGCTACATTGAGATTGTCCCAGACACACACACACACACACACACACACACACACACACACACACACACACACACACACAACATCACTGCTGTTGGGCCTCATATGAACTGTTATGCAATCCTTGTTTACTTATTTGTTGTTTGGAAATCAATTTTGTCTGACTCCAGCATGTGCACGTGTAGAAGGGATGAGAAAGTATTTTTTATAATATTTTTTATAATCTACAGTGGTGCTTTGGAAATGACAAAGCTCATAAACTAGGGAAATAGTCTCTTTGCGGGTTGTGTGCTTTTATGTACAAGAAGCATACACAATATGCTGCAGTGCATTAGTTATGTAATAATAGCTGAAATAAATAACATCTTTCCATGGTGTCAGCTAATATCTGATAACACTAATGTTAATCTCGGCACCCAGAACCAAATCAGATACTTGATTTTAACATTTATGGTAAGACTGTGAGGAGAGACTAGTTACAGATGTAGGATCTTAATTTGAGCCAGTTTGCTACAGCAGGAAAATAATCTTTCAGTAATGGAAATGTGAATTGTTATGTGGATTATAATTAATTGACATTTTTTGTAGAGGTTTATCCATTTTTCGTTAGGGCAAATCAAGTTAAATAGAAATTACAATTTTAGAAGCCTTTTAAACCTTGAATACACTACAAGTTTGCATTTCCTGCTGTGCAGAAATAATTCCTGGAAAAACAGGATGATCGAATTAAGATACGGCATCTGTAGTGAAGCGCCACACTGAAAGCCCTGTTACCAAGAGCCACTGCAGCTTGCTACCTGCCCTGCGTTGACGTCTGCAGTGGCCCCTCTCCTCTAGGCCCCTCTCGGCCCGCTCTTCCAGCTTATAAATAAAACCCTCCATCCTCCTCCACCCATCCAGCTAGCACCATACATCCAACTCCAACACCACTGACAGCACTGTTTACGCCCACTCCAACTCTGACTGCATCCGTGGAAAACCCGAGGGAGACATGTATAGCCTAATATCAGTTGAGTGTCACTCCTCTGTGCTCGATACAGCACTGACCTTTGGCTCTCGTTCTCCTATATGAGCTTGGTGCCTTCAGCACATCTACCCAACAACCAGCAATAGAAAAGGGGTTACAGTACTGTACTTCTGACTAAATGTATACTTCAAGAGTGATATAAGATTCTGTAATTCACTAGTGGTTCTTTGTACTGTAATTCTATGCTACCATCCTTTTTTGTAACCATCAAGCATGCACTATTATACTGCAGAGGAGCGCTGTTCGGTTCTGTTCTAAGCTTTATCTGGGTCAAGTACTTAATACATTGAGTCTATGTATCAACCTAATTTATTAGGACCATGGTGGGGTAGGAGAGACATAGTAATTTATTAGGACCATAGTGGGGTAGGAGAGACATAGTAATTTATTAGGACCATAGTGGGGTAGGAGAGACATAGTAATTTATTAGGACCATAGTGGGGTAGGAGAGACATAGTAATTTATTAGGACCATAGTGGGGTAGGAGAGACATAGTAATTTATTAGGACCATAGTGGGGTAGGAGAGACATATTAATTTATTAGGACCATAGTGGGGTAGGAGAGACATAGTAATTTATTAGGACCATAGTGGGGTAGGAGAGACATAGAAATGTATTAGGACCATAGTGGGGTAGGAGAGACATAGAAATTTATTAGGACCATAGTGGGGTAGGAGAGACATATTAATTTATTAGGACCATAGTGGGGTAGGAGAGACATTTTAATGTTGTTTATTAGGACCATAGTGGGGTAGGAGAGACATTTTAATGTTGTTTATTAGGACCATAGTGGGGTAGGAGAGACATTTTAATGTTGTTTATTAGGACCATAGTGGGATAGGAGAGACATAGTAATTTATTAGGACCATAGTGGGGTAGGAGAGACATAGAAATGTATTAGGACCATAGTGGGGTAGGAGAGACATAGAAATTTATTAGGACCATAGTGGGGTAGGAGAGACATATTAATTTATTAGGACCATAGTGGGGTAGGAGAGACATTTTAATGTTGTTTATTAGGACCATAGTGGGGTAGGAGAGACATTTTAATGTTGTTTATTAGGACCATAGTGGGGTAGGAGAGACATTTTAATGTTGTTTATTAGGACCATAGTGGGATAGGAGAGACATAGTAATTTATTAGGACCATAGTGGGGTAGGAGAGACATAGAAATTTATTAGGACCATAGTGGGGTAGGAGAGACATAGAAATGTATTAGGACCATAGTGGGGTAGGAGAGACATAGTAATTTATTAGGACCATAGTGGGGTAGGAGAGACATAGTAATTTATTAGGACCATAGTGGGGTAGGAGAGACATAGTAATTTATTAGGACCATAGTGGGGTAGGAGAGACATAGTAATGTTGTTTATTAGGACCATAGTGGGGTAGGAGAGACATAGTAATTTATTAGGACCATAGTGGGGTAGGAGAGACATAGTAATTTATTAGGACCATAGTGGGGTAGGAGAGACATAGTAATTTATTAGGACCATAATGGGGTTGGAGAGACATATTAATTTATTAGGACCATAATGGGGTAGGAGAGACATTTTAATGTTGTTTATTAGGACCATAGTGGGGTAGGAGAGACATTTCAATGTTGTTTATTAGGACCATAGTGGGGTAGGAGAGACATAGTAATTTATTAGGACCATAGTGGGGTAGGAGAGACATAGTAATTTATTAGGACCATAGTGGGGTAGGAGAGACATAGTAATTTATTAGGACCATAGTGGGGTAGGAGAGACATAGTAATTTATTAGGACCATAGTGGGGTAGGAGAGACATTTTAATGTTGTTTATTAGGACCATAATGGGGTAGGAGAGACATTTTAATGTTGTTTATTAGGCCCATAGTGGGGTAGGAGAGACATTTTAATGTTGAGCGCTTGGTCTTTTACTGTGTGCTGTTAGACGTAATGGAGCATGAGAAGGTAATGGAGGGAAGGATTTCATTGGAGGTTGGAGGTCTTTAGATTTGGAGGGTTTTATACAGTGCTGTCTGTCTGCTCCCCAGTGCATCTATAATGAATATAGATTATTCATTTCACCACACTTAATTTCCATGTTTGTCATTACATTAAAAATCATTTAGAAAGCCTTAGCAGATTGAACTTGGAGAAAATGACAGTACATTAGGACATGCATGGTGACTTTTTGCCGTGCCCAAAGCATACTGTTGTTCAACATAGTTTAGAATCAGGTTTCTCGACAGTCCCTTCTCTACTTCTCTACATTCTGCTGTATCATGTATGTTTAGTGAAGAAGACGGTAGCAACGTTTGATATCTCCCATTCTCCTATGATAAAACCCTGAGCTTACTGTATGTATAACTATTCCGTCATCAGAAATTAAGCGATCTACGGTACTATACTGTCACAATAACCTCCTGTCATCTCTACTTGAAACACTTCCTAACTCCCAAATAGAACAGCCCATCCAAGTATATGAGGTACTTCACGCGTCGTCAAAAAGCACAAGTGTTCCTGTTTAATGTGACAAATGCTTTAGAGCATAAAGATGTGGAGTGTCTGTCATATTTATTGTTAGAAACTAAGGTGGACAAGGCCTAGAGTGCAGCACAAATGGCACCCTATTCCCTATTTAGTCCACTACTTTTGACCAGAGCCTATGGAATAGTGTGCCATTTGGGAATTGGGACGCAGCCCTACCTTTCCTTTCCTTTTCTACCTGTTTTAAGTGTGTTTCTGGGTCTTCAGTCTTTTGGGGGTAGAGCTCAGCGTGCCAACACTCTACTTAGTGTTCTGGAACCATCTGCTAGGACTGGGACTGGTACAGAAGTTGGTTTCAACCTGAGTGTAGCTGAGATGTGTGTTCTGGAACCATCTGCTAGGACTGGGACTGGTACAGCAGTTGGTTTCAACCTGAGTGTAGCTGAGATTTGTGTTCTGGAACCATCTGCTAGGACTGGGACTGGTACAGCAGTTACTTTCAACCTGAGTGTAGCTGAGGTTTGTGTTCTGGAACCATCTACTAGGATTGGGACTGGTACAGCAGTTAGTTTCAACCTGAGTGTAGCTAAGGTTTGTTTTCTGGAACCATCTACTAGGACTGGGACTGGTACAGCAGTTAGTTTCAGTCTGAGTGGGAAGAGGGGGAGAGAGAAAAGTATTACAGTAAGCTGTCAGTCAGGTCCGAAAGGGCTCTATACCCTTTCAGCTGGGTCTTGTGAGGTCAGTCAGGCCCTAGAGGGCTCTATACTGTGTCAGCTGGGTCTTGTGAGGTCAGTCAGGCCCTAAAGGGCTCTATCCTGTGTCAACGGGGTCTTGTGAGGTCTGTCAGGCCCTAAAGGGCTCTATACCGTGCCAGCTGGGTCTTGTTAGGTCAGTCAGGCCCAAAAGGGCTCTATACCGTGTCAGCTGGGTCTTGTTAGGTCAGTCAGGCCCTAACGGGCTCTATACTGTGCCAGCTGGGTCTTGTTAGGTCAGTCAGGCCCAAAAGGGCTCTATACCGTGTCAGCTGGGTCTTGTGAGGTCAGCAGTACAACAAAGGTTCAGTCACTCACATCTGGCTTCTAGCTTTACGGTTTTACTTTGTAATGGACTGTTGACGATTGTTGGTTTATTTTCAACTGTATTGATGTAACAACAATCAGTCTGATGTGTGTGTGCTCGTGTGTTCATGTCTGGGTGGAGCCTGGGGTTAATGCAGTGTCTATGGCAATAGACTGACAGACACACACACCCTCTGATGAAGCTGCAGGCTCACTGGCTCAGCACAGAGGTTACATCCCAAATGGCATTCTATGCTCTACCCATAAGGCTCTGGCAAAAAGTAGTGCACTACATAGTGAATGGGATGCCATTTGGGATCTAACCAACGTAGCCAGAGACAGACCTTGGGTGTGTGTCAGCTGGTTTGTCAGGGTGGTGACGGGCCCAGCATAGTGTGATGGATGGGTGGTGTGTTGCTGGAATGACACATTAGGTACCTCAGTGCTGAGGCAGACATCCATCACCAACACTGGGGTGGGGACGCATGCAGACGCTACAATGAAAAGATTTTGTGTGCATGATAAGCTGCGTGTGCGTGCATGTGTGCGTGCATGTGTTTGTCTATGTGTGTGTGCGTTTCACAGTCATGTCCATTTTTTTTTAAGAGAGGGAGAGAGTGAAAGAGTGAAAGAGAGTGTGTGAGAGACAGAGAGAGAGAGACTGTCCTGCTTTTCTTGTGCAGCCAGACAGAGCCCTGGCGTCCTGTGAAGGTTTGTCCCAGGGGTAGAGATCACTAATCAGGGCGTCACACAAACCTTGTCTCCTCCCATGCACTGTAAACCCCATTGTGCTGTCATTACTCAAAACACATTGCACTTAATATATCTGAGTAGCCTACAGTTAGTTAAAGTGATTTGTAGTCATTACTCACTGTGACCCTGTAGGGCAGTGGTATTCAAAGTCGGGTCGCTACCCAAGTGGGGTCAGCCCCAAAAACAAAAAAAGACATATGTGTTTTCTTCATATATATATATATATATAACATATAAATATATATATGACCCAGCTGACAAGGTATAGAGCCCTTTAGGGCCTATACATATTTATATTTGAAGAAAACATTAAGAGTATAAACTATTGCATGGGACAATTTGGAAAGTATTCAGACCCCTTGACTTTTTCGCATTTTGGTATGTTACAGCCTTATTCTAAAATGGATTAGATCGTTTTATCCCCTCATCAATCTACACAAAATAACCCATAATGACAAAGCGAAAACAGTTTTTTTTAATGTATAATTTACAGAAGTATTCAGACCCTTTACTGAGTACTTTGAGGCACCTTTGGCAGCGATAACAGCCTTAAGTCTTCTTGGGTATGACACTACAAGCTTGGCACACCTGTATTTGCGGAATTTCTCCCATTCTTCTCTGCAGATCCTCTCAAGCTCTGCCAAGTTGGATGGGGAGCGTCGCTGCATAGCTATTTTCAGGTGTCTCCAGAGATGTTCGATCGGGTTCTGGCTCTGTCTGGGCCACTCTAGGACATTCAGAGACTTGTCCCGAAGCCATTCCTGCGTTGTCTTGGCTGGGTACTTAGGGTTTTTGTCCTGTTGGCCCCAGTCTGAGGCCCTGAGTGCTCTGGAGCAGGTTTTCATCAAGGATCTGTGTGTACTTTGCTCCGTTCATCTTTCCCTCCATCCCGACTAGTCTCCCAGTCCATGCCGCTGAAAAACATCTCCACATCATGATGCTGCCACCACCATGCTTCACTGTAAGGATGGTGCTAGGTTTCCTCCAGATGTGACGCTTAGCATTCAGACCAAAGAATCAGATCAGAGAATCTTGAAGGATGATCAATGGAAACAGGATGCAACTGAGCTCAATTTTGAGTCTCATGGCAATGGGTCTGAATAGTTATGTAAATAAGGTATTTCTGTTTTTTATTTTTTATAAATTTGACAAAATTCTAAAAATCTGTTTTTGCTTTGTCTTCATGGGGTATTATGTGTAGATTGATGGATATTTGTATTTATTTAATCCATTTTAAAATAAGGCTGTAACGTAACAAAATGTGGAAAAAGGGGTCTGAATACTTTCCGAATGCACTGTACAAATGTTTTTGAGAAAGAGTAGTTAATCTAATTTAATTGATGTAAATGTAAATGTATGTAAATGTAAGTATTGGTTTCTTTTCATTTTGATAAGAGATTAACATTTTATAAATTGAAGGTTATTTGTTTATGTAAAAATCTAAATGTACTGATTTAAAGTTTGAATTACCACTGCTGTAGGTGGTCCAGATTTGAGTTGTATCTGATGGAAAATGTTGAATAAAGCCTCCACTAAGCAATGCCACTAATATATTTTCCCAGTGTGCCTTGCCTTTTCGAGGGAATTGTAGAGCTACCCCCCATGACTTTATTTGTTTGGTTAGTGACATGGTTGGTAAATGTGTTAATTTGGCCACCAATGGAGTTCCTAAGTGAATATTATCATTATAATTAAACTCTTTATGACAATACATTACATATCCCATAAGTTCTTATCTTGAGGCCCTAATACAGTGGCCTGAAACTCATGGCCTGAAACTTTCCAAAAATTGTTGGAGGATTTCTGGAAAACCTGGGAAATTTACCAGAATTTTGCCACTCTACCTGCAAGTCACATTATGCTGGCTTGCAAAGTGATCCTATAATCCTGTTCGAATCTAGCCAGCAATGTGCATTCATAATAACTGCAAGGGTTAGGAACAGTGTAAGGAGACTACCTATGCCACTGAAACAAAACAAACTGAAACAAAAAATCGAACTAAATGATTGGATTAATTTAGAAAAAAATGTAGTGGTTAGAATAAGATTAATCACTCAATGTACACATATATCAAAAACCTATTCCAAAAAATCGACCTGCAATAGAGAATGCTGTGTAGAAAGTTAATTTGTTATCATAACTTCAAAAAATACTTAATGTGACTTCTCATTTAGTTTTTAGTCAGTACCACATAAGCATTTGAAGTAATAATTGCTTTTCATTGACTTCAACTTACTAGACGTGTTTGAGTTAAAAATGCCTTGGGGTTTTAAGAAGCCTAATTGGGCAGAGAGAGAGGGAGAAACAGGAAGAGAGGAGCTGCTGTTTAGATTTTACACATCGATGGAAATGTCCTGTCAAGTTTAATGAAGTTTAATGAAAAACTACTTGAAAATGCACTGTGCTGTGAAATAACAGTGTGTAAGGTTATTGCTGGTTGTTAGTAGGGAGAAGTGCAAGCTATTGTTAATAACTCCCTGTTCACAGGCACTTTCCCCACTGCTCGAAAAGCTGCTATGGTGAAACCCCTTCTGAAGAAAAGTCCTCTAGATTCTTCAGCTCTTAACAATTTTCAGCCAATCTCCAACCTTCCATTCTTAAGCAGAATTCTGGAGAAATTGGTTTTCAAACAGCTATTTGTTAAGTGCCAACTGCATTTAAAAATACTCCAATCTAGTTTTCGGGCCCACCACAGCACAGAGACATCCTTTGTTAAATAATGAAATTATCTCAGAGCCAACACAGGTGCTAAACAGCTCTCTGTCCTTGTATTCTTGGATTTAAGTGCTGCATTTGACACTGTTGACCATGATGTCCTTCTGGACAGACTGGAGAGGTGGGTTGGCTTCTCAGGTCCAGTTATTAATTGGTTTAGGTACTGTTTAACCGGTGGACCCTTGGTGAACATGACTCAGAGAAAATACATATCACATGTGGCGTTCCACAAGGTTCGATTTTGGGTCCGGTACTGTTCATTTTATATACAGTTGAAGTCAAAAATGTACATACACCTTAGCCAAATACATTTAAAATCAGTTTTTCCCATTTCCTGACATTTAATCCTAGTAAAAAATCCCTGTCTTAGGTCAGTTAGGATCACCACTTTATTTTAAGAATGTGAAATGTCAGAATAATAGTAGAGAGAATTATTTATTTCAGCTTTTATTTCTTTCATCACATTCGGAGTGGGTCAGAAGTTTACATACACTCAATTAGTATTTGGTAGCATTGCCTTTAAATTGTTTAACTTGGGTCAAATGTTTCGAGTAGCCTTCCACAAGCTTCCCACAATAAGTTGGTGAATTTTGGCCCATTCCTCCTGACAGAACTGGTGTAACTGAGTCAGGTTTGTAGGCCTCCTTGCTCGCACACACTTTTTCAGTTCTGCCCACAAATATTCCATAGGATTGAGGTCAGGTCTTTTTTATGGCCACTCCAAAACCTTGACTTTGTTCTCCTTAAGCCATTTTGCCATAACTTTGGAAGTATGCTTGTGGTCATTGTCCATTTGGAAGACCCATTTGCGATCAAGCTTTAACTTCCTGACTGATGTCTTGAGATGTTGCTTCAAAATATGTACATAATTTTCCTTCCTCGTGATGCCATTTATTTTGTGAAGTGCACCAGTCCCTCCTGCAGCAAAGCACCCCCAAAACATGATGCTGCCACCCCCATGCTTCACGGTTGGGATGGTGTTTTTCAGCTTGAAAGCCTCCCCCTTTTTTCTCCAAACATAACGATGGTCATTATGGCCAAATAGTTCTATTTTTGTTTCTTCAGACCAGAGGACATTTCTCCAAAAAGTAGGTCCTTTGCTGTTGTTCTGGGATTGATTTGCACTTTTCGCACCAAAGTACATTCATCTCTAGGAGACAGAACGCTTCTCCTTCCTGAGCGTCTCCTTCCTAAGCGGTATGACGGCTGCGTGGTCCCATGGTGTTTATACTTGCGCACTATTGTTTGTATAGATGAAGGAGGTACCTTCAGGCGTTTGGAAATTGCTCAGAAGTATGAACCAGACTTTAGTTTTAGGTCTAGGCTGATTTCTTTTGATTTTCCCATGATGTTGAGCAAAGAGGCACTGAATTTGAAGGTAGGCCTTGAAATACATCCACAGGTACACCTCCAATTGACTCAAATGATTAGCCTATCAGAAGCTTTTAAAGCCATGACATAATTTTCTGGAATTTTCCATGCTGTTTAAAGGCACAGTTAACTTAGTGTATGTAAACTTCTGACCCACTGGAATTGTGATATAGTGAATTATAAGTGAAATAATCTCTCTGTAAACAATTGGTGGAAGAATTACTTGTGTCATGCACAACGTAGATGACCTAACCGACTTGTCGAAACTATAGTTTGTTAACATGAAATGTGTGGAGTGGTTGAAAAATGAGTTTGTGGATGTAAACTTCCGACTTCAACTATATGTTACCCCTAGCGTTATCAGAATGAACAGCAGCGATTTTCACTGCTACGCAGACGATACACAACTCAACATTTCTGTGTCACGAGAAGATTTTAGCTCCACGGATAAATTATTAGACTGTATTAGTGATTTAAATACTTGGATGGCTCACAATTCCCTCCAGATAAATCAAGACAGAGGTTCTTATTGTTGTAGCCAAAGCACAGATAGGTGTTATTTTATATTCTGAACTCAATTTTGAATCACACACATTAGGAGTGTGACCAAAATAGCGTTTTACCACCTGAGGAACATTGCCAAGGTGCGGCCATTTCTCTCTCAGGCTGATACAGAGAGACTCATCTATGTTTTTATTACAAGCAGGCTAGCAGGCTAGACTACTGTAATGCTCTCCTGTCTGGCCTACCCAAGACGTTATTTTAATGGACAAAAAATGGCTTTTCTTTCAAAAACAAGGACATTTCTAAGTGACCCCAAACTGTAGTGTATGATTTACGCCACTGGGACTTCCAAATGGATGGTACTTATCAATTAAATGTAGTCTCTCTCTCTCTCTGTCTCTCTCTCTCTCTCTCTCTCTCTCTCTCTCTCTCTCTCTCTGTCTCTCTCTCTGTCTCTCTCTCTCTCTCTCTCTCTCTCTCTCTCTCTCTCTCTCTCTCTCTCTCTCTCTCTCTCTCTCTCTCTCTCTCTCTCTCTCTCTCTCTCTCTCTCTCTGTCTCTCTCTCTCTCTCTCTCTCTCTCTCTCTCTCTCTCTCTCTCTCTCTCTCTCTCTCTCTCTCTCTCTCTCTCTCTCTCTCTCTCTCTCTCTCTCTCTCTCTCTCTCTCTCTCTCTCTCTCTCTCTCTCTCTGTCTCTGTCTCTGTCTCTGTCTCTGTCTCTGTCTCTGTCTCTCTCTCTCTCTGTCTCTCTCTCACTGTCCCTCTCTCACTGTTTCTCTCTCTCACACTGTTTCTCTCTCTCTCTCTCTCTCTCTCTCTCTCTCTCTCTCTCTCTCTCTCTCTCTCTCTCTCTCTCTCGCTCTCTGTCTCTCTCTCTGTCTCTCTCTCTGTCTCTCTCTGTCTCTCTCTGTCTCTCTCTGTCTCTCTCTCTCGCTCTCTCTCTCTCTCTCTCTCTCTTAGCCAGTCTTAGAGAGGGACAGCTTGATGCCTCCAGGGAGGTCCTCATCACCACATGATCTCCCTGCCCCCTCAGACTGTGTTGTATAGAGAGGCATGTACTGTGTGTGTGTTTGTTTGTTTGTTTGAGTGTGTGTGCCTGTGTGTTTCTGTCATAGTCATAGTTCTGTCAGTGCAGATGAGTCAGAGGACAGTCACTCAGAGAGCTGCCTCCAGCTCATAGAGAAGCTGAATGATGTGGCTCCCTCCGCTCGCTACGAGCTTCGCCGTTTTTAAACAGAACATAATGAAGTCAATGACGGAGGTATGACGATGGTAAACACACTGATTCATCCTGAGAGGACAATAAAACACTGTGTCTATATCACCAGTCACTCTTAAAACATCCGTAGCTTATTTTATGGTGGAGCCTCTACGTAGGTAATCAGCTAGACTTCCAAGGACGATGTGAGGGGTATATCAAACCGTGACACATAGTGGAATGTGGAATGAGTGTGTGTGTGTGTTAGCTACAAAAGATCAACGTGTTTAATAGAAGTTAGCAAACAACTTACCCTCTTCTTCCCTCCCCGTCTTCTACTGCTCACTCTTCTGTGTGTGTGTCATTTGTGGTATGTTTGTGGTATGCTCTCATGTTGTCGTGGTTACTTACTCTCACATGGCCATTTGGGATGAAAAATTCAACTGAATCCTATCCCTCTCCTCCATGCAGGTCCTGAAGGGCTGTAAGAAGCTGGCCATGTCAGTGTGTTCTGTGGGCCGTATCCCTGGCGGTTACATCACCAACCACATTTACACCTGGGTAGACCCTCAGGGCCGAAGTGTCTCCCCTCCCCCCGACTTGGAGCTGCAGGAGCAGCACAGCACCCTGGGACAGCAGGACAGCCAGAGACGTGGACACACACAGGAGAGGCCTGAGAAAAAAGTCAGTCTGATATTGGACCGTTGGTTGTCATACTTTTCAAACTATCTCTCTATCCATCCACACATTCTGTTGACAGGTAAGCGGAGCTGCACTGGTTGAGAATTTTTGGTAGCTCTGTGGTCGGGCAGCTCGGACTTCTTGACATCTTAAATATACACTATAAAGAATGCCCTTGCCAGCAACCATGCTAGACAAATGAGTATATATAGAGGTGCAGCAGTAACATCAATCATTCCTTCCCACACAGAAGGCTAGGTGCCCAGCCCAGGAGGAGTCCCAAAGTAAAGACCTGACTCTCTACTGCAGAAATCCATGTCCCGTGGCTCCACCTTAAGACAAGGGGCTGCTTCCCAAATGGCACCCTATTCTCTATGTAGTGCCCTATGGGTCAAAAGTAGTGCGGTACTGTACATAGGGAATAGAGTATCATTTTAGATGCAGACAAACAACACATCATACCCTGCCTTGGGCCTGGGCTGAGATATCTATGGTAGTAACAGGATCTCAGGCCCACGTCCAGAGAAACTGTATCATTGTCAACATTAATGACGTTTAACATCACAGGCCATCCAAGTCTCATCCAAATACAGCGAAATATAAGCAGTTAGCAATTTTCTGTAGGATTAAGTTTGCCCCCTGGCTAGCCCAATATTCCCACAGTTTATTTAGCTAATGTAAATCTGTTTGAATGTGTTTGGTCATCATCAAAGTTTCCTTCTAAATCTGCAGTGCTGTGCAAAACTGTGTACCGTACACCCGCCTGCCCCGCCTGGTCTGTGGAGCTGACGATGCAGTTTCACATCAATAAATGAGAGAGGTGGGCAAGCACTGGAGAAAGAACACAGGGGCCAGGGTCTACATCCCAAATGGCACCCTATTCACTATGAAGGGCAGTAATTTGGACCAGGGCTCACGTGAATCGGTATGCAATCTGGGTGTCTGAATGCTCAGAGGGGAGCTCCTCATTGATTTCTCCCTCACCCATGGAGCTGTCCCATCAGACTACAAAACAGATGCAGTCACCCCCATCCTAAAGAAGCCCGGACTAGATACCTCCTTCCTCAGCAACTATCGCCCCATCTCCAACACCTACCTCTGCAACTGGATCTGGACTTCCTGAAAGGACGCCCCCCAGGTGGTGAGGGTAGGCAACAACACATCTGCCACGCTGACCATCAACACGGGAGCCCCTCAGAGATGCGTGCTTAGTCCCCTCCTGTACTCCCTCTTTAACCACGACTTTGTGGCTGCGCACGATTCCAACACCATCATTAAGTTTGCAGACGACACGACAGTGGTACTATAGGCCGGATCACCCACGACGATGAGACAGCCTACAGGGAGGGGGTCACTGCGGTCACCAGGACAACAACCTCTCCCTCAATGTCGGCAAGAAAAAGGAGCTGATCGTGTAGTACAGAAAATGGAGGGCCGAGCACGCCCGCATCCACATTGACGGGGCTGTAGTGGAGCAGGCCGAGAGCTTGAAGTTCCTCGGTGTCCACATCACTAAGGAATTATCATGGTCCACACACACCAACACAGTTGTGAATAGGGCACGACAGTGCCTCTTCCCCCATTAGGAGGCTGAAAAGATTCATGGGCCCTCAGATCCTCAAAAAGTGCTACATCTGCATCTTCACTGGCTGAACTACCGATTGGTACGGCAACAGCTTGACATCTGACTGCAAGGCACTACATAGGGTAGTGCATTCGGCCAAGTACACCACTGGGGCCGAGCTCGCTGCAATCCAGGACCTCTATACTGGGCGGTGTCAGAGGAAGGCCCTAAAAATTGTCAAAGACTCCATCCACCCAAGTCATAGACTGTTGTCTCTGCTACCGCATGGCAAGCGGTACCGATGCACCTGAACAGGACCCTGAACAGTCTGGAACCAACAAGACCCTTAACATCTTCTACCCTCAAGCCATAAGAATGCTAAATAGTTAGTTAAATACTTAACCAATAGCTACCCGGACTATCTACTCTATTCACTGATCACATACACTGCTGTTACTGTTTAATATCTATCCTGTTGCCCAGTCAATTTATCAATATCTATATGTACACTGGCATGAAAAGTAATTTTTCTGTACTTTTGCATATTTTTGATACTGAATGTTATCAGATCTTCAACCAAAACCTAATATTCGATAAAGGGAACCTGAGTGAACAAATAACACAACAATTACATACAGTTCTTACCAAACAAAGTTATGCAACACCCAATGCACCTGTGTGAAAACGTAATTGCCTCCTTACATTCATTAACTGGTTGAGCCACCTTCATTAACTGGAGCAGCGACTCCAAACAAATGCTTCCTGTAGTCTTTTATCAGTCTCTCACGTCGCTGTGGAGGAATTTTGGCCCACTCTTGCATGCAGAACTGCTGTAACTCAGTGACATTTGTGGGGTTTCAAGCATGAACTGCTCGTTTCAAGTCCTGCCACAACATCTTAATTTGGATTTTCTTTTGGCTTTTTAGCCATTTTCATGTACACTTAATAGTTTGTTTTGGATCATTGTCTTGCTGCATGAACCAGCTGCTCTCCAGCTTCAGCTCACCGATGGATGGCCTGACATTCTTCTATAGAATTATCTGATACATCCTGATTCTCTGCCACCTCCAGTCTGGTTTCCACCCCATCCACAGGAAACTGCCCTCCTCAAAGTTCTCAACATCCTGATTCTCCGTCACCTGAGTGCCGCCTTTTACACTGTGAGCCATCATGTCCTGCTCAGGGTCTGGGTGTTGAGGGCACAGCACTCTCATGGCTACAATCATACCTTACCAAACAGACCCACTACATCACCCTCAATGGCCATACTTCTGACTCTGCTGCTGTCGCACAGGATGTCCCAGAGGGCTATGTGATTCTCATCTACAACCCCCCTCTTGGTTAGATCCTCCGCCACTTCAACCTCGACCTCCACAGATACGCTGACAACTCCCAGATATACCTCAGCACCAAATCCCTTCTTGACCCACCTCTGACTCACATTGAATCCTGCCTCTCTGCAATAAATACCTGGATACAACGCAACTTCCTTAAGCTAAAGAATGACACCAAAACCACACTCAGCAAAGTTGGCAACCTCACCCTCAAAATTGATGACACCATGCACCAACCTTGGCGTCATCCTGGCCTCCACCCTCTCCTTCGACAACCGCATCCGACTGACTGTCAAATCTTTCTTCTTCCACATCCTCCCTCTCCCGTCCTGCTGCTGATACCCTCATCCACACATTCATCACCTACCGTCTCGACTACTGCAACTCACTACTCTCCGGCATTAACGCAACCTCCCTTCATTAGCTCCAAATGGTTCAGAACTCTGCAGCCCGAAGTCCTGGCAGCACATCACACCTGTCCTCCCTGAACTCCACTGTCTCCTTGTCTCCCAACGCATTAACTACAAGATCCTCCTTCTGAACAACAAAGCCGTTCACCACCTTACCCCTCCACCTCACCGACCTTCTTCTTCCCTACCAACCCACACGCTCACTCCGTTCCACTACACACACTCTCTCTCTTGCTCACTCATACACTGACACATCACACTCTTTACTGTATAAGTTCCATGTATTATTATTGTTATTATTATTATTATTATTGTTCTTATTATTATTAAATTGTAATCAATGATCACTGTCACTTCCAGGAGGCCATATGTATCAATCAACTCAGAATCTGATCAAGGATCAGATTTGCCTTTTAGATCATAATGAATAGGATTATATGGACAGGGAAGACCTGATCCTAGATCAGTATACTTTATGAACACAACCGCTGATCCCTGTCCCCTCTGTCTGTGTATCCCTGCAGGTCACCCTAAACCTGAACGATGGTCTCTCTCTGGGCCTGATGATCAGAGGAGGGGCGGAGTACGGCCTGGGCATATACATTACTGGAGTAGACCCAGGCTCAGCCTCAGACCACGGGGGACTCAAGGTATTTACAGACTATTACCATACACATCCTATGGAAATTGTTTCAACCCCACCACAGCGATTAAAACACAATACAAGGTAGCGAAGCAGTGGGGGTAAGAGTCTGCTATAGTCTGTGTTGCTGTGTCGAAACATGGCAGACGCTTTTTACTTACCTAAAGACATCCATCCTATGTACAAAACATAGTTTATTGCACTCTATTTTCAAATTCAGTCTGCTGTGTTTTCAGGTCAGATTGTCAAGACAGGACTGGAGATCAGTGTGATTTTAAACAGTATGACTGAATCATGGCATCATATCATGGCTGGGCTTGGGAAGATATCTGGCATACATCTGTCTCCATTTCTCACTGAATCTCCTCTGTCAGCCCAGTTCCAACAAGTCATCTCCCCCTTAGGAAAAATGTTCTTCCAGAAAGAGGGCCATAAAAAAATCTGAAAGCCACACTAAATCCAAGCTTGGTCTCTTGATTAAATAACAAGCGCTTGACATTTTGGCAGCGTTTCTTTGATAGAGAGCCCTGTGCTGCTTTGTGTTTTCCAGCTGGCTGTGGCAGGGGGAGGCAGGGACAGAGGCCAGGCACGCTATCAGCTGAGTGTTAGGGCTCTGCGGCCAACCATATAAATAGCATAACTAGAATGGGAATAGAATCTCTGACTATGGCAATTTGATTAGTAAACTCATGGTGGCACTCAAAATGGCCACCAGTCCACCCATTAACGGACACCTGTGGGGCCAATGGGACTCACTGGGATGACAACCAACATGGACTAAGATGGAGTAAAGGTTTTCCAGAAATCCTGGTTGGAAGATTCCAGATTTCCTGGTTATTCACTCCTGATTCCAAGAAACTTCCAACTTTCTGGAGAACCTGTTCATTTTGGAAAAGATACAGGATTTTGTTTTCTTTCTCTACTCTCCTACAAGCCTCTCAGACATGTATTTATTATTTTTTCAATGTTCTGCCTCAGTGTTGGTTATTGTACTCCACAGTGTATTCAGAGATCCATAAAAACTACACTGTTTTCCAGTGTAGTGCTCTGTCAAAGTTATGTTGGCAGTCTGGCAGAGTGAGTGATATTGCCATTAGAGGAGGAAGGTAAAGAGGCTGCCTGTTCTCCTCAGGAGGCCGTCTCTGTCTGTCTCACATACACACATTTACCCCCCCCCCCTTCCCCTCCCACTCTTTTCTCCTTCCCCTCTCTTAATCTCTTATGTCCCCCCCCCCCCCCCTCTATTCTCCTTCCCCTCTTCATCTCTTACGTCCTCTTTCTCCCCTTCTACCTCTCTCTTACCTCAGCCTGTTAAACACTGACTTGAGGCCTGTCTGTCTGCTACCTCTGGCAGATATCAATGGGAAACTGTGATATTGCGAGGGGTGAGAAGTGAGTGATGAGGCAAAAATGAAAAAGAGATGAAGTTTAGCGAAGGAACGAATGACATTTAATTTGAAAACAGCAACACACAATAGACAATAACCCGCGAGGGTTGAAACAAAAAACACAGGGTTAAATAGTGACCCTGATAACCAATATGGAACAGGTGTGGGTCATCAGGGTGTTGCTACCATCTTCCCCCGACCGCCGGGTTTAGAACGCCGGCGAGGATGATCGCTGGAGAGGAGGAGGGCCCGTCGTCTTGCACGGGGCATTCGTTACAGAAACTAGCTACATATCAAACTGTGGTTTCTTTTTAGTATGCAGCTTGCACCTGCATCATCACCACGTGTATAAATGATTAATTACCACAAAGGCTGTATGTGATTGTATTAATGTGGCTATGCCAATGTTAATGCTCTATAGCCTGTCGTATATAAGTGGATAAAGTGATGCATAGCCCTGTGAATTATGGTGTTAGAAAAATATGTTTGAGAACAGGGACGTTCAATATTATTCTGGTTAAGCAGTGAAACAGAATTATGTTGCTCTTTGGATTCAAAGCCTTTTCTGAAGTTATTTTACAGAAGTTAAGAGAAACAAAATGCCTCCCCTCCTTTTCTCTCCTCTCTGTCCTCTGACAGTGGATACACTAAAGACCTCTAAATGCATCATATTAGTCATCCTGTCACTGAAAAGCAAAAAGACACCGTCCGGCAGCCAGATGTCAGCCCCATAACGAGGGTCTCTATCGGCCAGTCTGGATCAAGCTGTTGTCTAACGGGCGGCGTGACGGATGATCCTGTCCCATCTGTGTGCACTGACGTGGGCTTTAATTGGTGTCACTCCCCCAGGGGATCAGACGCTGTCTCATGCAGCCTACAGCACTTCAGTTCCTTTTCTTTCAACAGGTGGCCCTATTCTTTCCTCCCTACTTTTGACCAGAGCCCTATTGGGATAGGGTGCCATTTGGAACCATTATTTATTTAAGACGAAAAAGGCATGGCACGTTGAACAAGCCCTTTTCCATTTAAAATGGCTGTGTTCCTATTAGAATTTGTACGTGTTTAGCACGCCACCATTAGGTAACAGATCTGACAATATTTTGGGAACAGTATTTTTTTTTTTATCTCAAACCTAAACTTATAAGTTTCTTATTCCCCTAAATGTGGACAATAATCAAAACAGTACATTTCAGTTTATTTTGCCTGCTGTATCTCAGGCTCTGTTGTTGTTTCTGACACATTTATAAGAATCCCACAGTTCTTACCTTTCTAGCAGTACTTAGCATGTGTTTGGAGGACTTATAGGTTTGAAACTGAAATGTACTTTATGAGGGTAGTATATAGCTTAACCTATTAAAACACTTTATGTTGGTGTTTCCATTATTTTGGCAATTACCTATAGGTACACATGCATATACACATACAGTACATATAAAAACCAAAGATACTGTCACACCCTGATCTGTTTCACCTGTCTTGGTGATTGTCTCCACCCCATTCCAGGTGTCGCCCATCTTCCCCATTATATCTTAAAGTGAAACATCATAGATCATCTTCTGGGTGTACGTGATAGCCTTGGACCAGCTGGTTAGTGTCTCAAAAGTAGCTCCATTGAACATTAATACCCAAACATTACACAATACAATATTCGGTTCAAACCAGAGAATGCTTTCTTTCCATAGCTGTTGAAGTTGCTAGTTTCCTATTAGAGAACAACCCCTTTTTCAAATCAGATTGTGACCCATAGTTCGGGAAACCCTGGTGTATGCAATTCAAATAGAAGTGTTCAATCTTAGTGATAGACCTTTGCATACAGCCTGAAATCACAATAAAAAAAATGACAAGTGCCTGTAGCTGGAACATTCCACAGGGTGCCACTTCTCATCCACAGATAGGTGCCAGTGTCTTTATGGCTGGCAAGAGGACAGGACCCTCTGAGAGATTGTCAATTTGCTGCATGTCCTTAATAGCCCCTCTCTCTCAGGCCACCTGGAGACACGCTATCAAGTCATACAACTGTCTCTACCTCTACATTTATCTATCATTTTCTCTCTCTCTCTCTCTCTCTCTCTCTCTTCCTCTCTCTTTCTCTCATTCGCTCTCTCTGTTTCTCTCTCTCTCTCTCTCTCTCTCTCTTCCTCTCTCTTTCTCTCATTCGTTCCCTCTGTTTCTCTTTCTCTCTCTCTCTCTCTCTCTCTCTCTCTCTCTCTCTCTCTCTCTCTCTCTCTCTGAGAAAGGACAATTGCTCCTCTCAGTCTCGTCTGACTCATAATCATTTTATTTCACGCTTCATCTCGGATGGTCAACGAAACGCCAGTTGGAAATGACGGTTCAATCTATCGACTTTGAGCTGCTGAGTTACAGTACGCTAGAGGGGTCCCATACTTCCACAGAGTAAGCATTACAGAGGCAGGGCGCTGGGGGGGGGGGGGGGGGGGGGGGCATGTACCTTGAGTGAGTCCCTAATGATACCCTATTCCCTTTATAGTGCACTACTGTTGACCAGAGCCCTATTTTAAAACTCTCCCATTCAGTGGCTGCACCTCAGTTGCCGATGTAAATTAGACCCTCCCTCCCTCTCTTTCCCTCCCTACACCCTCCGTCCTCTTCAATGAGTTATGGAGGTTCACTCAAGCTGATTCTTCCACTGCATATACTGTAAATGCATTAGTGTTAGGAGGGAGAGAGAGAGAGAGAGAGGAGGGGAGAAGTCAATAACTAATTTCTCCCTTTACTTCCTCTTGTGGAAAGACAATTGGCCATTTGAAGTGGTCCAGTAATGACACTATGCCTCCTCAGCTACTCCTGTGTTTCTCAGATGATCTATTCTCTTTTATTTCACACTGGACATATATTTTCTTAATTTTTAAGGAGTGGGGCCCTCAGAACAGTCTTAATTCATTGGGGGCATGGACTCTACAAGGTGTCGAAAGCCTTCCACAAGGATGCTGGCCCATGTTAGTTCCAATGCTTCCCACAGTTGTGTCAAGTTGGCTGGATGTCCTTTGGGTGGTGTACCTGGCACCTACTACCATACCCCGTTCTGTCACGATTGGGTGTATGGAGAGACCAAGACGCAGCGCAGGGATTATCCTAGTTTGACATATTTTATTTGTTATACTATGTATAGCTCAGAAAGGAATGAGATGTATAACAAACACAAAAATGACGAACTACAAAACGAAACCAAAACACGAATTCCACACGTTACGTTAAAACAAAAACACGATATTTTAAACGTAACAAAAAACACACTTACTTCACCGTGACTGCGACATATAACGATATCGATAACAACCCACACCAAAGTGAAGGACAGACTCAACATATATGGGATCCCTAATTAGAGACAATGCGGTGCAGCTGCCTCTAATTAGGGATCCAACCCAAACCCGACACAGAAACGGAAAAGAAAGACACTGTCAGACTCTGACCATAGCTACCTAGAGAAGCAAATAGGCTTCTCTATGGCTAAAGCCTGACACGTTCAAAGGCACTTAAATATTTTGTCTTGCCCATTCACCATCTGAATGGCACACATACACAATCCATGTCTCAATTGTTTCAAGGCTTAAAAATCCTTCTTTAACCTGTCTCCTCCCCTTCATCTACACGGATGGAAGTGGATTTGACATCAGTAAAGGATCATAGCTTTCATCTGGATTTACCTGGTCAGTCTATGCCATGGAAAGAGCAGGTGTCCTTAATGTTTTTTACACAGACATGCTTTATCTACTAATTTGCTGGATGCAGAGTTCAACAGAGTTCAAGTGGAGGTCAAGCAAATCATAGAGAAAGCAGACTGTATTGCATTCATCTCTGATGGGTGGTCGAATTAAGGTTGCTTGGTCTAAAGTGGAGGAGCCCTACCCTCATATCACACCCATTGGCTGTGCTGCTCCTGGCTGTCCTGCTCCATCATGGCACTGAAAACAATGGATACACTCTAGAGAGCCAAGGAAATGGTTAGGTATGTGAAGTGTCATCAAGTTATGACAGCAATCTACCTCACCAAGCAAAGTGAGAAGAATAAAAGCATCACATTGAAGCTGCCCATCAACACCCATTTGGTTGGTCATCTTGTTTGACAGTCTCCTTGAGGGAAAAGAGTCTCTCCAAGAAAAGGCCATATCAAAGTCTGCTGATATGGACAGCCCCATCAAGAGGATCCTCCTGGATGATGTATTTTGGGAGACAGTGGTAAGCAGTCTGAAACTCCTGAAACCTATAGCAGTAGCCATTGCACGGATTGAGGGAGACAATGCCATCCTGTCTGATGTTCAGACTCTGCTTGCAGATGTAAGAGAAGAAATCCGTACTGCAGAGGAAACTGCATTTCTGAAATACATAAAAAAGCGTGAAGACTTCTGCCTGAAGCCCATACATACAGCAGCGTACATGTTGAACCCCAAGTATGCTGACAAGAGCATCCTGTCTGGTGCAGAGATCAACAAGGCCTATGGTGCCATCCCTACCATGTCTCACCACCTTGGCCTGGATGAGGGCAAGGTTCTTGGCAGTCTGGCGAAGTACACTTCCAAGCAAGGGCTTTGGGATGGAGATGCAATATGGCAGTCGTGCCAACATATCTCATTAGCCACCTGGTGGAAGGGACTTTGTGGATCTGAGGCTCTTTCCCCTGTTGCCTCCATCATCCTCCAAATCCCACCAACATCAGCCGCCTCAGAGCGCAACTGGTCCTTGTTTGGGAACACACACACACACACCAAAGCACGCAACAGGCTGACCAATACAAGGGTTGAAAAATTGGTGGCCATCCGGGCAAATTTGAGGCTTTTTGAACCTGACAACGAGCCATCCTCAACGAGGTTGGAAAGTGACAGTGAAGATGAGGCATCAGAGTCTGATGTTCAAGAGGTGGACATTGAGGAGGTCCAGGGAGAAGACCTGGAAGCCTGAGAGGAAGACAACCAAAGCTTTAGTTTCTAGTGTCATTTTACAGATGTATGTTGAAAACATTTTTGGGAGATGCGATGGATCATTGGGGATCATTCAATATTCCCTTTATTTTGTTGTTCAGTGAAATCATCCCATGAGAAGAGTCAACTCCTTTAATTAAAGTTCAATTCATAACTAAATAGTTTTTTTAAATTTCTTTTGGAAGGATTTAATCATTTGCAATTATGTCTACTTGATAAGGTAAAAGGTTTATGTTTCTGTCTCCATATGATATGGTAAATATATCCAATGCAAAAAACATCTACATTTAAATGGTATTAATATTAACTTGCATATAATTCCCATATTTTCCCGCTAATTCCCATGTATTCCCGTTAATTCCCACGGAAAGTTTCCACCTCTGAATATTCCCCAAAATGTGCAACCCTAGGTGCTACTCAATATTTGGAAGGTGTACCTAATGTTTGTCATACTCAGTGTATATCTACAATTATAAACTGGGTGGTTCGAGCCCTGAATGCTGATTGGCTGTCACCCAATGACAAATGACAAAACATTTATTTTTACTGCTCTAATTAAATTGATAACCAGTTTATAATAGCAATAAGGCACTTCGGGGGTTTGTGGTATATGGCCAATATACCACGGCTAAGGGCTGTATCCAGGCACTCTGCGATACGTTGTGCCTAAGAAAAGCCCTTAGGCGTGGCCATATACTGGCCATATACCACCCCCCCCCCCCCCCCCCCCGTGCCTTATTGCTTAAGTATAACCTCTCTTCTCTGTGGGGTTCAGGTGGGTGACCAGCTGCTGGAGGTGAATGGGCGGAGCTTCGTGGCCATCCCCCATGACGAGGCGGTGAGGATCCTGAAGACGTGTCGCCACCTGCTGGTGAGGGTGAGAGACGTTGGCCGCCTGCCCCATGCCCGCACCGTGGTGGACCAGACCAAATGGATCAGCAGCCCTAGCCCCCCCAGCCCACCGCCCATAGCAGAGAGCACTGCCAGCCCAGCTACTACACGGTGATTTAGCGCAAACAGGCACAACATTGTCAAAAAAGGGCAATCTCTTTGAGAATTCTATGGCTGTATCCCATATGGCACCCTATTCCCTATACAGTGTTCTACTTTTGACCAGAACCCTGTTGGCCATTTCAGATTCTTCCTATGGGCGTTCTATGACATTTTTGTTTTCAGCGAAAAGGTCATGTTGAAGGTCACAGTTCTAACTGCAACTAGTGTAAGCTCCTTTTTCTGTTTATTTTAAATTCCCTTTAAGCCGAACGTTCTTGGAATGTATAATTGTACAGTGGCTCCAACATTCTCTTAAGAGAGATGTAGGATGTTTCATGCTTTGAACATGGAAGGATATTTGCATTCAGCCTGTAATTTCTTATTTGAGTAGAAAGAATGTCTTAGGGCATTGATGGGGGAACGCAGTCATTCTGTTGGGTGAAATCTATTATATTAAACCAGTTGATATTAAGATTAGCAACTTCAATTTAATATTTATTTTATTATAAGACCCCATAGCAGCATTTCATAGAATTATCACGTAGCAAGGAAATTACCAATTTAATCTCTGACCAATTATTATAATTATTAATTCTACCACTGTCAGTGGCAGTGCTGTAGTCCTTCAATTAATTAAACTCATGTTCCTTGTGTCCCCAATGTCACTCTATTCGCTATATAGTCCACTACTTTTGAGCAGGGCCTTACAGTGGTTCCTCACTTAGAAGTTTCCAACGTGTCATTGTTAGGGCCGTGACGGTCACTAAATTTCGTCAGCCTAGTGATTGTCAAGCAAATAACTGTCGGTCTCACTGTAATTGACTGTTAATTAACACAAACACATTTAGTATCTCCTGGGTTCCACACACAGCCTACAAGTCACTGATGCAGACCTTTGGAACATCTACATTTTAAAAAGTCTAATAAATCCATGTAATATAGCCTACACCTTCATTTCGTTCCTGTCCTCAGAACGGAGACGCGCGCCCCTCCTCTCCCTCTCCCTCCCTCACAAGCCCAAGCCAGAACACCCGACTAAAGTACACGTCTGTGGGGCTATTTCTCAACATGAAAGGGGCCCTCTGGTTAAATTCTTTGCTAATTCTTCATGACTAATTTGCCCGCATTTATTTTCTCATTTACAAATGTATTCACATGGGTAATCTGGAGCAAGCCAATAGGCTAAATAATGACATCATGCTTTTTACAGGGATTATGGACCACTCTTATTAGAAAATTATAATGACTTCATGCTTTTTACAGGGATTATGGACCGCTCTTATTAGAAAATTATAATGACTTCATGCTTTTTACAGGGATTATGGACCGCTCTTATTAGAAAATTATAATGACTTTATGCTTTTTACAGGGATTATGGACCGCTCTTATTAGAAAATTATAATGACTTTATGCTTTTTACAGGGATTATGGACCGCTCTTATTAGAAAATTATAATGACTTCATGCTTTTTACAGGGATTATGGACCGCTCTTATTAGAAAATTATAATGACTTCATGCTTTTTACAGGGATTATGGACCGCTCTTATTAGAAAATTATAACGACTTCATGCTTTTTACAGGGATTATGGACCGCTCTTATTAGAAAATTATAATGACTTCATGCTTTTTACAGGGATTATGGACCGCTCTTATTAGAAAATTATAATGTCTTCATGCTTTTTACAGGGATTATGGACCACTCTTATTAGAAAATTATAATGACTTCATGCTTTTTACAGGGATTATGGACCGCTCTTATTAGAAAATTATAATGTCTTCATGCTTTTTACAGGGATTATGGACCGCTCTTATTAGAAAATTATAATGACTTCATGCTTTTTACAGGGATTATGGACCGCTTTTATTAGAAAATTATTATGACTTCAAGCTTTTTACAGGGATCTCTTTTCATGACAGACTGACCAGGTGAATCCAGGTGAAAGCTATCTGTGTAGATGAAGGTGAGGAGACAGGTTAAAGAAGGATTTTTAAGCCTTGAGACATGGATTGTGTATGAGACATGGATTGTGTATGTATGCCATTCAGAGTGTGAATGGGTAAGACAAAATATTTAAGAGCCTTTGGATGGGCTATGGTAGTAGCTGACAGGTGCACCAGTTAGAGTGTGTCAAGAGCTGCATCGCTGCTGGGTTTTTCACACTCAACAGTTTCCAATGTGTATCAAGTATGGTCCACCACCCAAAGGACATCCAGCCACTGTCACACAACTGTGGGAAGCATTGGAATCAACATGGGCCAGCATCCTTGTGGAATGCTTTCCATGCCCCGATCTTTTGAAGGTGTTCCTAATGTTTTGTAAACTGTTGATATATACAAATTCATATACAAATATACAAATTCAAAGATTTTACTTAGTTACAGTTCATATAAGGAAATCAGTCAATTTAAATAAATTAATTAGGCCTTCATCTATGGATTTAACATGACTGGTATCACAGATACCTTAAAAAAGGTATCTGTGATCTAGTATCTTGTCACGGTATCTCTGTGCATTCAAAATGCCATTGATAAAATGCGATTGTGTTCATTGTCCGTAGCTTATGCCTGCCCATACTATAACCCCCGCACCACCCATGTGGCATTTTGTTCAAACCGCCCGCCCACACAGCGCCATACCCGTTGTCAGTTGGACAGACTGCCACATTCTCTAAAACAAAGTTGGAGGTGGCTTATGGTAGAGTAATGAACTTTCAATTCTCTGGCAACAGTTCTGGTGGACATTCCTTCAGTCAGCATGCCAATTGCACGCTCCCTCAAAACCTGAGACATCTGTGACGTGTTGTGTGACAAAACTGCACATTGTAGAGTGGCCTGTGTGCATCTGTGTAATGATCATGCTGTTTAATCAGATTCTTGATATGCCACACCTGTCAGGTGGATGGATTATCTTGGCAAAGTAGAAATGCTCACTAACAGGGATGGAAACAAATTTGTGCACAAAATGTGAGAGAAATAAGATTTTTGTGCTTATGGAACATTTCTGGGAAATTTGATTTCAGCTCATGAAACATTGGACCAAAACTTTACATGTTGAATTTATATTTTTGTTCAGTGTTATATTCCGTTGCCCTACCGTAGTCAACGCACATATATTTTACAGTAAGAATACAGTGGAATATAACATAATAAAAAAAATGATATTTTTCCCAAATGGCTATTGTTGCCAGTAGTAACTTGAGGAATGCCCGGAGCCGCCTTTATACTAGGAAAAAGGTTTTTTGAAACAAAGCCGATCTGCACAATTCTGAGAGTTATTTGCCCAAAATAGATTCATTAGAAACATTAGAATCTCTTCGATCAAAACGTCTTGCCTGCATGGAATCCAGAAAAATTTATTTGAAAAGTGATTTGGTCTACGCACGCAACTTTGAATTGAGGAACTTCTGTATGCAGAGAATAGGGTGACATTTGGGATGTATCTGTTGGCTTCCTTGTCCTGAGGCACAGGGAGCGCTGCTGCCAGTTCTCCCTGGGCTGTTGTTGTTTTCGTGTCATACTACATATTTCAAAGTCAGTTGTGCTTGGGTGTTTTATGTGCTATTGTAAAATGGGTTTTCTGTCAGTGGTTCATAATGTTAGCGTTTCTTAAATTCATCTTCTACTGTTTTTTGCTACAGGCCATCTTCAGCGCAGGCTACATCTGAATTAGGAAAGGTGAGTCAACAGACTTGTATACACTATCCTATACTAGTTGATGCTACTATATCTTCATTGATAAATAGATTTATAATATCAGAGTGACTTTTTGCTCCACACAACCCCAAATGAATGACTTCAGAAGTGAAGAACACACAGACATTGCATACACACACGTGTATAGGTCTCTTAATGAGAGGGTCACCAGATTTGGCCACACTGAAGGCCTCTTAGACTGATAGTTCACTATCTTCACTTTAATATTCCAGTACCATTAACCTCACAGACAGCTGAGCACATCACACATGAACTACACAGGGTGTGTCCCAAATGGCAGCCTATTACCAAGTAGTGGACTATATAGAGAATAGGATGCCATCTGGGCCCTGGTCAAAAGTATAGGATGCCATCTGGGATGTACTCTAAATCTTCTAGTACCATTAAGGTACGAATTTATAGCTCAAGGTGGGAGTGCTTAGAGTAAAAACCAGGGCTATGTTCCAATTGGCACCCTATTCCCTATGTAGTGTGTACTACATCCCTATGGGCTCTGGTCAAACGTAGTGCACTATGTAAGGAATAGGGTGCTACATTGGATGCACTTCCTCAAAACGTTCTACAGCTGCACCATCAAGAGCACCCTGACTGGTTGCATCACTGCCTGGTACGGCAACTGCTCAGCCTCCGACCGCAGAGTACATCACTGGGGCCAAGCTTCCTGCCATTCAGGGCTTCTATACTAGGCGGTGTCAGAGGAAGGCCCTAAAAATTGTCAAAGACCCCAGCCAAGAGTCTAGGACCAAAAGGCTCCTTAACAGCTTCTACCCCCAAGCCATAAGACTGCTGAACTGCTAATCTGCTACTCGCTGTTTATTCTCTATGCATAGTCACGTTAGCTCTACCTACATGTACATATTACCTCAATTACCTCAACTAACCTGTGCTCCCTCACATTGACTCTGTACTGGTACTCCTGTATATAGCCTCCTCACATTGACTCTGTACCAGTACTTCCTGTATATAGCCTCCTCACATTGACTCTGTACTGGTACCCCTGTATATAGTCTCCTCACATTGACTCTGTACTGGTACTTCCTGTATATAGCCTCCTCACATTGACTCTGTACCAGTACTTCCTGTATATAGCCTCCTCACATTGACTCTGTACTGGTACCCCTGTATATAGCCTCCTCACATTGACTCTGTACCAGTACTTTCTGTATATAGCCTCCTCACATTGACTCTGTACTGGTACCCCTGTATATAGCCTCCTCACATTGACTCTGTACCAGTACTTCCTGTATATAGCCTCCTCACATTGACTCTGTACTGGTACCCCTGTATATAGTCTCCTCACATTGACTCTGTACTGGTACCCCTGTATATAGCCTCCTCACATTGACTCTGTACCGGTACTTCCTGTATACAGCCTCCTCACATTGACTCTGTTCTGGTACCCCTGTATATAGCCTCCTCACATTGACTCTGTACCAGTACTTCCTGTATATAGCCTCCTCACATTGACTCTGTACCAGTACTTCCTGTATAGAGCCTCCTCACATTGACTCTGTACTGGTACTTCCTGTAAAGAGCCTCCTCACATTGACTCTGTACCAGTACTTCCTGTATAGAGCCTCCTCACATTGACTCTGTACTGGTACCCCTGTATATAGCCTCCTCACATTGACTCTGTACCAGTACTTCCTGTATATAGCCTCCTCACATTGACTCTGTACTGGTACTTCCTGTATATAGCCTCCTCACATTGACTCTGTACCAGTACTTCCTGTATATAGCCTCCTCACATTGACTCTGTACTGGTACTTCCTGTATATAGCCTCCTCACATTGACTCTGTACTGGTACTTCCTGTATATAGCCTCCTCACATTGACTCTGTACCAGTACTTCCTGTATATAGCCTCCTCACATTGACTCTGTACTGGTACTTCCTGTATATAGCCTCCTCACATTGACTCTGTACCAGTACTTCCTGTATATAGCCTCCTCACATTGACTCTGTACTGGTACTTCCTGTAAAGAGCCTCCTCACATTGACTCTGTACTGGTACTTCCTGTATATAGCCTCCTCACATTGACTCTGTACCGGTACCACCTGTATATAGCCTCCTCACATTGACTCTGTACTGGTACCCCTGTATATAGTCTCCTCACATTGACTCTGTACTGGTACTTCCTGTATATAGCCTCCTCACATTGACTCTGTACCAGTACTTCCTGTAAAGAGCCTCCTCACATTGACTCTGTACTGGTACTTCCTGTATATAGCCTCCTCACATTGACTCTGTGTTGGTACTTCCTGTATATAGCCTCCTCACATTGACTCTGTACTGGTACCACCTGTATATAACCTCCTCACATTGACTCTGTAACAGTACTTCCTGTAAAGAGCCTCCTCACATTGACTCTGTACTGGTACTTCCTGTATATAGCCTCCTCACATTGACTCTGTACTGGTACTTCCTGTAAAGAGCCTCGCTACTGTTATTTTACTGCTGATCTTTAATTATTTTTTATTTTTTATTTTTTACTTATCTATTTTTTACTTAACACTTGTTTTTCTTAAAACTGCATTGTTGGTTAAGGGCTTGTAAGTAAGCATTTCACTGTAAGGTCTACAGCTGTTGTATTCGGCGCATGCGACAAATACAATTTAATTTGACTTCAGGAGCAAAAGCATAAAACATTGAAAACAGTAGGATTTACTGGAAGAGATGAGAGAGGCACTTTTTATGGCTTGTTCGATTGGAAAGTCAATACTGCGTATTATATCCGACCATGAAGAGCTGTGACTCAAGTTATTGAACTTAACAAACCACCACAGGTGAGGTACTGCATGTACACTACCATTCAAAAGTTTGGGGTCACTTAGAAATGTCCTTGTTTTCCATGAAAACATACATTAAATGAGTTGCATTTTTCATTGAAATAATAATTGTGTCCTTCAAACTTTGCTTTCGTCAAAGAATCCTCCATTTGCAACAATTACAGCCTTGCAGACCTTTGGCATTCTAGTTGTCAATTTGTTGAGGTAATCTGAAGAGATTTCACCCCATGCTTCCTGAAGGACCTCCCACAAGTTGGATTGGCTTGATGGGCAGTTCTTACGTACCATACGGTCAAGCTGCTCCCACAACAGCTTAATGGGGTTGAGATCCGGTGACTGTGCTGGCCACTCCATTATAGACAGAATACCAGCTGACTGCTTCTTCCCTAAATAGTTATTGCATAGTTTGGAACTGTGCTTTGGGTCATTGTCCTGTTGTAGGAGGAAATTGGCTCCAATTAAGCACCATCCACAGGGTAAAATGGAGTGATAGCCTTTCTTCTTCAACTCTGTACAAATATCCCACTTTACCACCACCAAAGCACCCCCAGACCATCACATTGCCTCCACCATGCTTGACAGACGGCTTCAAGCACTCCTCCAGCATCTTTTCATGTGGTCTGCGTCTCACAAATGTTCTTCTTGGTGATCCGAACACCTCAAACTTGATTTGTCTGTCCATAACACTTTTTTCCAATTTTCCTCTGTCCAGTGTCTGTGTTCTTTTGCCCAGCTTAATATTTTCTTTCTTTTTTCTTTTTATTATCCAGTCTGAGATATAGCCTTTTCTTTGCAACTCTGCCTAGAATGCCAGCATCCCTGAGTACATTAGACACTCTAATGTACTTGTCCTCTTGCTCAGTTGTGCACCGGGGCCTCCCACTCCTCTTTCTACTCTGGTTAGAGCCAGTTTGCGCTGTTCTATGAAGGGAGTAGTACACAGCATTGTACGAGATCTTCAGTTTCTTGGCAATTTCTCGCATGGAATAGCCTTCATTTCTCAGAACAAGTATAGACTGATGAGTTTCAGAAAAAAGTTATTTGATTCTGGCCAATTTGAGCCTGTAATCCTCAACTAGTCTAAAGAAGGCCAGTTTTAATCAGCACAACAGTTTTCAGCTGTGCTAACATAATTGCAAAAGGGTTTTCTAATGATCAATTAGCCTTTTAAAATGATAAACTTGGATTAGCTAACACAAAGTTGGTTGCTGATAATGGGCCTCTGTACGCCTATGTAGATATTCCATAAAAAATCTGTTGTTTCCAGCTACAATTGTCATTTACAGCATTAACAATGTCTACACTGTATTTCTGATCAATTTTATGATATTTTAATGGACAAAGAAACGAACGGTAGTGTACGTATAGTGTTTTATCGTTTTATAGTTTAGAGAAGCTCACCCCTGCTTTTCTCTTCTATCTCTCCATCTCTCTCGCTCTCGCTCTCTCTCTATCTCTTTATTTCCTAGCAACAATAAAGACGCATTTTTATCAAGATCCTCCTGTCAAGGGACAGTGACAGTCGTCTGGCCAGACACCATCACCATGGCGAATCAAAGTCAGGTCTCTTCAATAAAAGAGAGAAGAACCCTATCTATAAAGTTTAGTACAGAGAAACGTAATGCAACAGATGACGTAGAATTGATACAGGTTACAGTAGTATGACTGTTAGGGCAAGCAGTGTATTTATCAGCTGAGATATGTAGAGAGAGTTGATCCATTTCTTTGGAGACCCTGAGGTTCTCCTCATGTTCTCCAGTTTGGGAATAGTCTCTTCTCCCAGCCACTGTATGAGTGTGCGGAGCGCCCTGAATCTGGCGAAAGAAGTATCAACTTGATGGTTGAGCAAGTCTAGGCTCTGAAGCTTTCATTTGTATGATGGTTGACCTTATACTGCTGTATTCCTGTGCCCCAGTCAGGCTCTCCTGAGGAGGCTGTCAGGAGTGCATGGTGATGATGAGAGGCAGGTTTCAATGACAGGCTAGACACTCTCAATCATACACACACGCATGCATACACAGACGCACGGACGCACAAACACGCATGTGAGTCCCACACACCACACACACACACACACACTCACTCAATCATCATAAACACATGTTGAGACACAAAAGACTGCACTGGGACCACCACTGGTTTCACACAGAATATAGACACGTGTGTGCGTGTGTGTGTGTGTGTGTGTGTGTGTGTGTGTGTGTGTGTGTGTGTGTGTGTGTGTGTGTGTGTGCAAGAGAACACCCTATGGTACCGCCTGCCGAGAAGTGAGGACTCATGACCAACATCAATGCCACCTAACTCAGAACAACCAGCTTAATTTACTGTGAAATTATACAGTTACTAAAACACAAGCCCTGTCTGTCCTTCGGTTCCTAAATGTGTTATCTCATCTTGCAACGGTTGCAGCTTTGTTTCCAAAAAGGGGACGTCCTTTAATTAGCCTGTTTCCTAAATTGCAAATAGAGAGCCATTTGACACATCTTCGTGTCCCCTAATGCATTCAGTCAGTCTGGCCTGCGGCTGTTGAAATGATACTCTGACCTGTATTAAATCAACATGCCCTTACCACCATTCTCCAATTACAAACCTCATTAGTTGCAGACCACCAGAGGCACCCAGTTTGGACTCATTCCTGATGAATAGCTGTTTAATTTTAGCAAGGTCCTTTGATGTAGATCTAGTTGTAAGCATTCTAAGCACATTTGCATGTTGGCTTTCTGTTTACAATGGAGCTCATTGGCGAGAGAGTGAGAGAATGGGAGAGATAGACCGAGACAGAGAGAGGCAGAGACAGAGGTGACTCAAAAGAGCTATTCTGTGCTTTATCACACTTCCTGTGATTGATTATGCTGAAAGTGTTTTCTCTGCAGTTTCCCCTGTCCTTAGTCATACTCTAATGTTCACATCATCACCTCTCCTTCACACCTTTGTAGACCTTCAACTGTATCTCAAACCCGACACGTAACCATAAAAGTGACTGCTCTTCTATGGAATGGATTTATTGGGAGCTCACATAAACTGTTACTTGGAATGCTACACTCTTAGAAAAAAAGGGTTCTTTGGCTTCCAGGCAGAACTATTTTGGGTTCCATGTAGAACCCTCTGTGTAAAGGGTTCTACGTGGAACTCAAAAAGGTTCTGCTTGGAACCAAAAAGGGTTCTTCAAAGGGTTCTCCTATGGGGACAGCCGAAGAACCCTTTTAGGTTATAGATAGCACCTTTACTTCTAAGAGTGTACCATAGTAAACCCTGTATGGTCCCCTTGGGGAGAAATTAATGTCTTCACTGAGTCCCAAATGGCACCCTATTCTCTGTATTGTGCACTACTTTTGACCAAAGGCTCTGGTCAAAAGTAGTGCACTACACAGGGAATAAGGTGCCATTTGGGACACATGGAATTTCTCTGGGCTGAGCTAAGTATGGTGCTGGTGGAGAAGTGAGTGCAGCACAGGACAGGACCCTTAGTAATTAAGAGCAACAATGCTTTGCTCCTGACCTGCTAACCGGCTGTTATTTTTCCCTGCAACATATTCCTCTTCCTGGTGCTCCTGTTGACAGTTTGCTTCACATTCTCAGCCATCTATAACCTCTAACATTTTTGTCCTCAAAAACGTGTGTTGCGGTAATATCATCTGATAGGTCAAAACATAGCCATCTGTGTTAGAAGTCCACTCCACACACAGCTCTTATCCAGGCACCCATTTTAGAATGAGTGGAACTGTATCATTTTGTCTGCCGTCATTTAACCATGAATGGTATTTATTTGAAAATATTTTTTGTTGTTCTTTATGACAATACTTTATACATATAATAAGGCCATAACTTCTGGTTAGTCCAACTATTACCAGACTAGGATTAGTATAGAAAAATGTATACTATTTATCTTTGTGTAGCATAAGATCAATCAATCATAGTGCATACAAAAACACAGTTATTGAAACAAACTATTCTAAAAAATAAACCCGCAATAGAGCATGCTGGGGAATATGTTAATGATGTTTGTGAGATTGTGTGATGATTGTACTTTTATATTCAAAGTATTGGGTACAAAAATGTACCATTATAATAGATTATCAGCACATGTACCCTAAAAGGTACAGTACCTAACAGTCTCATGTTAGATTATACCTATGAATGAACATTCTATGTATTTAGATATGTTTGTACCTCAGGGAACAATACTGTACCCTAACCATACTCCTTTATCCAATTGTGTACATGAATTATCTCTCTCTCTCTTCCTCCCCCCCTTCTCTGCCTGTCTGTCTGTCTGTCTGTCTTTCTTTCTTTCTTTCTTTCTTTCTTTCTTTCTTTCTTTCTTTCTTTCTTTCTTTCTTTCTTTCTTTCTTTCTTTCTTTCTTTCTTTCTTTCTTTCTTTCTTTCTTTCTTTCTTTCTATCTACCTCTCTATCTCACTCTCTCTCTCTCTCTCTCTCTCTCCCTCTCTCTCTCCCCGATACAGTCAGTGTGTCAAGGTGTGAGGCCCCCAGGTTCCCAGGTGTCTCTGGAGGAGCAGGCCTTCCTGCTGCTGACAGACCCAGAGAGGCAGACCATGGGCTACTACCTGCAGGAGTACCAGGAGGGACACATCGGCCTGGAGCCCCTGACTATGGCCCTGTTTGAACTCTTCAACACCCACGCCAAGGTACTGTAACGCCTGCTGAGACAGCACATCTGGGGTAGTGTCCCAAATGGCACCTGGTCAAAAAGTAGTACACTATAGGGAATATGATACCATTTGGGAAGTACCCTGGGTGTCTGCTTCATCTTATGGTTGATATTTTTCTCTCCTGAAGATGGAGTCTCCACAACCCAGTCACAAAATGCCCATACATGTTCTTTTGATGGTTCCTTGTCTTAGCTGTCCACCATTCTTCCTTCTGTCCTCCCTCCAGTTCCCTTTGTCAAAGGGGATGATGAAAACCTAGTGCTCCAAAGTTAACGTTGTCTAATAAATTCCCATTAGGAGCATAACGCAGTGTGTGGAGTCCCCTTTTCACCTTATATTGAACACATTTTGACATCCGGCACCTGCTCTAAGTCAAATATGGCCTCTATATAACCTATAGGGCCTCTATATAACCTTTAGGACCTCTATGTAACCTATAGGGCCACCATGTAACCAATAGGGCCTCTATATAACCTATAGGCCCTCTATGTAACCAATAGGGCCTCTATATAACCTATAGGGCCTCTATGTAACCTATAGGGCCTCTATGTAACCTATATGGCCTCTATGTAACCAATAGGGCCTCTATGTAACCTATAGGGCCTCTATGTAACCTATAGGGCCTCTATGTAACCAATAGGGCCGCTATATAACCTATAGGGCCTCTATGTAACCTATAGGGCCTCTATGTAACCAATAGGGCCTCTATATAACCTATAGGGCCTCTATGTAACCTATAGGGTCTCTATATAACCTATAAGGCCTCTATGTAACCTATAGGGCCTCTATATAACCTATGGGGCCTCTATGTAACCTATAGGGCCTCTATGTAACCAATAGGCCTTCTATGTAACTTGTTGACTGTTATCCTCTACAGTTATCCCTGCTGTCTGAGGTGCGTAGCCTGGTGTCTCCCCAGGACCTGGAGCTGTATGATGGGCTGGTGCTGCACCGTGAGAGGGAGGCTCTGAAGGCCTGGCATGGAGAAAAAGTAACGTTGCACCCACACAGCTACTGTGTACACACAGAGCCCTCAGCCAGCCACAGCCACTCCAACCCCACCCCTCTAGTAGGAGAAAGGTTGCACCCTAAATGACACCCTATTACTTATACAGTGGACTACGTTCGACCAGAGCCCCATGGGCCCTGTGTGTGCTGTGTGTGCATGTGTACCTATTCAAGTCTATGGTGCGTGTGTGTTTGATTCCCTCCAGGCATCCTTAAAAAATATTTTCTGAAATAAATTGCATCTGTCTGTCATGTTCGGGTGTGTAGAGAGACCAAGGCGCAGCGTAGCGATAGTTCAACATGTTTATTGAACTAACTGACGAACTATACAAAATAACAAATGAATATAACAAACACACGTAGCACGAACACGAGACAACATAACACAATGAACCACGCCATAGCAATGGACATGGACAATTAAGTAGGATCCCTAATTAGAGGTAATGCATGGCAGCTGCCTCTAATTAGGGATCCCACACACAACACCACATAGACGTAGAAATCATAGATCTGCCAGACTCTGACCATAGAACTATAGAGAAGCAAAGCTTCTCTATGGCCAGAGCCTGACAGTACCCCCCCCCAAAGGCGCGGACTCCCGGCCGCAAGAAAAACAAACACAAAACCATGAGGGAAGGGTCAGGGAGGGAAAAAACATCACACCATCGCAGGTGGCGGTTCCGGCCCCGGCGAAGTGGAAGCTTCCTCCCCATTTCTACTGGGCCCGGACTGGACCCCGGTGTGGCTGGCGACTCAGGCCATTTAAAGGGGCAACCCACTAGTCCAGGAAATGACCATGGTGGGGCAAAAGGCTCAGGCCATGGAGCGGGGCAAATAACCGGGCCAGGACTGGGCACCGGTGTAACAGGCGACTCCGGCCATATAAAGGGGCAACCCACCGGTCCTAGAAATGACCATGGTGGGGGAAAAGGCTCAGGCCATGGAGCGGGGCAAATAACCGGGCCAGGACTGGGCACCGGTGTAACAGGCGACTCCGGCCATATAAAGGGGCAACCCACCGGTCCTAGAAATGACCATGGTGGGGGAAAAGGCTCAGGCCATGGAGCGGGGCAAATAACCGGGCCAGGACTGAGCACCGGTGTGGCAGGCGACTCCGGCCATATAATCGTCACGGGAGGCTCCGGGCTGTCGATCGTCACGGAAGGTTCCGGGCTGTCGATCGTCACGGAAGGTTCCGGGCTGTCGATCGTCACGGAAGGTTCCGGGCTGTCGATCGTCACGGAAGGTTCCGGGCTGTCGATCGTCACGGAAGGTTCCGGGCTGTCGATCGTCACGGAAGGTTCCGGACTGTCGATCGTCACGGAAGGTTCCGGGCTGTTGAGCGTCACGGGAGGCTCCGGGCTGTCGAGCGTCACGGGAGGCTCCGGGCTGTCGAGCGTCACGGGAGGCTCCGGGCTGTCGAGCGTCACGGGAGGCTCCGGGCTGTCGAGCGTCACGGGAGGCTCCGGGCTGTCGAGCGTCACGGGAGGCTCCGGGCTGTCGACCGTCACGGGAGGCTCCGGGCTGTCGACCGTCACGGGAGGCTCCGGGCTGTCGACCGTCACGGGAGGCTCCGGGCTGTCGACCGTCACGGGAGGCTCCGGGCTGTCGACCATCAAGGGAGGCTCCGGGCTGTCGACCATCACGGGAGGCTCCGGGCTGTCGACCATCACGAGAGGCTCCGGGCTGTCGATCATCACGAGAGGCGCCGGGATGTCGAGGCGCACCGACGGTCTGGTGCGTGTAGCCGGCACTGGAGGTACCTGGCTGGGCACACGCACTGGAGGTCGAGTGCGGGGAGTCGGCACGGGACGTACCAGACTGGAGAGGCGCACTGGAGGCTTGGTGCGTGGAGCCGGTACTGGAGGAACCTGGCTGGGCACACGCACTGGAGGTCGAGTGCGGGGAGTCGGCACGGGACGTACCAGACTGGAGAGGCGCCCTGGAGGCTTGGTGCGTGGAGCCGGTACTGGAGGAACCTGGCTGGGCACACGCACTGGAGGTCGAGTGCGGGGAGTCGGCACGGGACGTACCAGACTGGAGAGGCGCACTGGAGGCCTGGTGCGTGGAGCCGGTACTGGAGGAACCTGGCTGGGCACACGCACTGGAGGTAGAGTGCGGGGAGTCGGCACGGGACGTACCGGACTGGGGAGGCGCACTGGAGGCCTGGTGCGTGAAGCCGGAACTGGAGGAACCTGGCTAGGCACACGCACTGGAGGTAGAGTGCGGGGAGTCGGCACGGGACGTACCGGACTGGGGAGGCGCACTGGAAGCCTGGTGCATGGAGTCGGCACTGGTGGCACATGACTAATAACACGCACTTCAGGGCGAGTGCGGGGAGCAGGCACCTGACGTACCGGATTGGAGAGGCGCACTGGAGGCTTGGTGCGTGGAGTCGGCACTGATGGCACCGGACTGGTGACACGCACCTCAGGGCGAGTGCGAGGAGCAGGCACATGACGTACCGGACTGGAGAGGCGCACTGGAGTGTAGCAGACGGCCAGACCCAGACTGGGCACCGGTGGAGCGGACTGCTCTGGCATTGGAGTAGAGCAGACGGCCGGACCCCGACTGGGTACCGGTAAAGCGGACTGCTCTTTCATGGGAGTGGAGTAGGCGACTGGACACGGATAATTCCACTCCGACATTTCCCGTTCTACTTCCTCCGCTATCTCCCACATCTCCTCCAAAACGTCTCCAAAATTTCTCTCCAAATACTCCTCCTCTTCTACACTTTGTGCCCCCCATTTATAATTTGGGCACAGTGTATCCCACATGGAGAGTGGTACTGGTGCGTCCTCTTCCTTACCAGACCACCCCCATAGCCCCCCCCCCCGAAATTTTCCTGGGGTTGACTACGGGCTCCGTTTCCTCCTTTTCCTCGATTTCGTCTTTGTCCTCCTTTCTTCTCCGTTGCTCCCGATTTACGCTGCTTGGTCGGGTGGTGGTTCATTCTGTCACGTTCGGGTGTGTAGAGAGACCAAGGCGCAGCGTATCGATAGTTCGACATGTTTATTGAACTAACTGACGAACCATACAAAATAATAAATGATAATAATAAAGATGACACACGTAGCACGACACGAGACAATATACAACAATGAACCACGCCATAGCAATGGACATGGACAATTAAGTAGGATCCCTAATTAGAGGTAATGCATGGCAGCTGCCTCTAATTAGGGATCCCACACACAACACCACATAGACGTAGAAATCATAGATCTGCCAGACTCTGACCATAGAACTATAGAGAAGCAAAGCTTCTCTATGGCCAGAGCCTGACACTGTCGCCCGTGTCAAATGAGATAGAGCAGTGATTTCAGATGAGATTACTGAGCTGCAGTGCCAGTGTAGCATTGATGTTTCACTGAACCCCTATGGCCCAGATCAGTTGAATGGGACCTCATTCAGGGCAACAGTCAATCTACAAAAACACTCTGTAACCATCCAAATGAGACCCAGCCACCCTGTAATAGAAACTGTTAAAACAGTGTTTGTATCCCCAATGGCACCCTATTCCTTATGTAGTGCTTTAATTTTGACCAGACTCTGGCTCTGGTCAAAAGTAATGCACTATACAGAAATGCCAAAATTGCTCCAACAAAGCAGAGATTATTCAGCCGTGTACCGGGGGGGATTTGAAATCATTGTGAGGGGAGGTTATCTTTAAGATGACTGAGAGCTGAACCCAAGTATATCTTTGTGTGCTCAGCAGTAGTTCATCTTAGTGTGTGCGTGCGTGCGTGTGTGCGTGCGTGTGTGTGTCAGTTTCCCTATGGTGCAAGGTGACAAAGTGTTGCTTTCTGTTGATTGGCTGGTTTTGCTGATTGCCATGGTCCACTCTGTGCTTGTATATTTGGCCTCGTTGACATCCTCATTACTATAGATGTGAAATCACACCCTTAGTAAACAAGTAATTGCAGTTAATTTATATTGTATGCACTAAATTAACTTCCTGTGTTAATTACTAATTTAAGTCTTTAGTCACGGTTCAGGGTTAATGTTTCAGCGCGTTATTGTCACACAACAGGATGCAGGTCAGTGAGTCTATGGATGGGCCTGTTTATTTTGAATGATAAGTGAAAGTAAACACGTGAGGTCATATTATAACACACAGAACCTTGTGTCTCTGTCTCTTTCAGCATGAGTGCTCACATGGTGACAGTGTAGAGCAAGATCCAGGGGCACGCACTAATGTCCTACCTGACATTACATTTGTGAGTCTGTATGAGTTTGAGGTTGTTCTAGTCTGATGGAAATAATAGTCATGTTTTATGATGTGCATCATAAAACATGTCAAATAAGACATGTTTTGGCAAATAAGATTTTAATGCTAATCTTTGTGTGCAATGTATTTGAAGGTGAGGAGTTAAGGTGTATTTGAAGGTGACTCTCTCCATTAAAAACAACATTTTTGGTGAACGTCTCTTGTAAAGAGTTTGTACAACTTTTGTGTTTCTAGAAAGAAGTGCAGTCGACAGCTGAATCTCCTCCGTCCTTCAAGCCTTCTCTTCCCCCCAGCCATACCCAGACCAGACACCCCAGGGAGAGGGACCCTTCCAAGCGGCCCTCATCCATTCACTCCCAGTCTGGCCTGATCTTTACTGCCCCCACCAGGCTACACCAGATATGTCACCACAAATCCCTCAAAGCCTTCAGCTTCTCCAAACACCAAACCTCCACCTCCCCTAGTTCTGGCCTCCATCCCACCTGTCCCAACCCTGGCCACCAAAACAGCCCCAACCCTGGCACCAACCACAGTGCCTATCCAAGCTCTGGTCACCAGACATCTATAAACTCTCTTCAACACACCTGCCAAAACTCCCTCCACATCTCCACCCCCACCTCTGACCACCACCCCCACAACCCTCACCAAGGCTGTCCCAGCTCTGGCCACCATACCTGCCCCGGCACCCTTCATCACAACCCCTTGTGGTTCCCCTCTGCTCCTCCAAACAAGGAGACGGCCATCAAGCACCCCGTCTTCAGATCCTGTTCCCATGAGAAGCCTGCTACCTCCCCTAAGACTGCCTCCCCTGGTCTCTCCCCCTGTCCCTCCCCCTGTCCCTCCCCCTGTCCCTCCCTCGCTGTGCTGAGACCGCCCTCTTGTAGCCCAGACAGACCCTGCTCTCCCTGTTCTCCCTCCCTTAGCCAGGGAGGTCAGTGTGTCATGGCAGACGTACACAGACTGACCGCTGAGGTCAGGCCCCAGCCCCAGCAGAGAGGTAAATGTCAATGTGTGTCTGTGTGTCTATGTGCTTTTGTGCGTACCCAGGGACGCCGCAATGGATTTTGGGCCCCATGAAAAGACATCACATTGGGTCCCACCACCACAGGCCACACCAACCCTGCGCAATTGCTGTAACCACACACCTCCAGAACCCAATCGACCCATTCAAAGCTTTAAATAACTCTACCTTTGCAGGCTTTCAACTCTCTTGTAGTCCAATATTTACTGTACGATATTTGCTGACAGTGAGCTGTGAAAATATAACACTGTGCAGACATGCATGCAACATTCTGCATACAGTGGAATTCACTATTTGATGCAAGACTGATAGCCTCTATAAGAAATGTGCTAAAGGCCATCTTTTACAGTCTAAATGTAATTTTAATGGTAAAATTCTTGAATGGAAAATTCTAACACTCTTAACATGAATGAATAACTTAAAATAAATTTAAATATACATTAACCTCTTCAATTAAAATTAATTAACATTATCATTAATAGAATAATATAAAAAAAATAAAATCAGCATCAGCTTTATGAACTAAGTATCCAATATCCACAGCCATGACATTTAACAGTTACCACTGGCCCTTGTTCAGCCTTACTCACTAAGAGCCCAGCGCCGAGCCTTCTTGCAAAGTCACTGATGTCCAGCTTTCTAGCTAACTGACTTTCAATGAACAGCATGGCAAGACTGCAAAGCCTGTCCTGGGACATAGTGGACCTCAAATAGTTTTTTTTTATCAGTTTTAGCTTACTGAAAGCTCTCACGCCACCAGCAACAGTCACAGGCAGTGTGCAAAATATACGTAAAGCAATGCACACTTCTCCAAAAAATGCTTTGCAGCTGCATCTTACAAATTGCATTCAGGAGACCAAGAGGGGACAAGTTAGGGGGGAAAGTGGCAGCATTAAATGTTGGTTAAAAGAGGAGTGAAATGTAAACTGTGAAGATATTAAGTAACTAATGTTAGGGGAGCAAAAGTATCCTATTTCACTATGGACTAAGCTAACAGGTTAATTTCCACCACTCACTGACTACACCCACCTTCCTTGGTGATACATGGTGTGACGTACTGTAGCCCTTTCTTTGCTGAGAGATGATGCTCCACCGGCACTCGCAATTCACTGCTAGCAAGTACAGTTCGCGCCTGGTTTGGGGGCAGGACCGAACCATTTCATGTTTATGTTTTAGCAAAAATAAGAAAAGAAAAAGAAACCGTTAGTTTTATTAGTACATTGTAAATCAAATATTATATTAATGATGATAATAATTTAATATTTAAAAAAATGTGCCTAATGTTGTAATAATTTTTTCACAGGCCCTTAGAATCTTCCTAACTTCCCCCCCCCCACCCCCCCATACGGCGCCCCAGTGTGTACCTGCCTGTGTTTCACTTTACATGCTTGTACACTGCGAGTACAAAACATTGATCAATGACATAGACAGACCAGGTGAATCCAGGTGAAATATATGATCCCTTATTGATGCCACTTCAATCAGAGTAGCTGAAGGGGAGGAGACAGGTTAAAGAAGGATTTTTAAGCCTTGACAATTCAGACTTGGATTGTGTATGTGTGTCATTCGGAGGGTGAAAGGGCAAGACAGAAGATTGAAGTGTCTTTGAACGGGGTATGGTAGTAGGTGCCAGGCGCACCGGTTTGAGTGTGTCAAGAACTGCAATGCTGCTGGGTTTTTTACGCTCAACAGTTTCCCGTCTGTATCAAGAATGGTCCACCACCCAAAGGACATCCAGACAACTTATCACAACTGTGGGAAGCATTGGAGTCAACATGGGAATTGAGGCTGCAACTAAAATGTTTTGTACACTCGGTGTATACACTACCGTTCAAAAGTTTGGGGTCACTTAGAAATGTCCTTGTTTTTTTTCAAGAAAAGCACATTTTTTGATCAGAAATACAGTGTAGACGTTGTTAATGTTGTAAATTACTACTGTACCCGCAAAACACCAGTCTCAACGTCAACAGTGAAGAGGCGACTCCGGGAGGCTGGCCGCCTTCTAGGCAGAGTTGCAAAGAAAAAGACATATTGTCCTCTGTCCAGTGTCTGTGTTCTTTTGCCCATCTTAATCTTTTCTTTTTATTGGCCAGTCTGAGATGTGGTTTTTCTTTGCAACTCTGCCTAGAAGGCCAGCATCCCGGAGTCGCCTCTTCACTGTTGACGTTGTGACTGGTGTTTTGCAGGTACTATTTAATGAAGCTGCCAGTTGAGGACTTCTGAGGTGTCTCTTTCTCAAACTAGACACTAATGTACTTGTCCTCTTGCTCAGTTGTGCACCAGGGCCTCCCACTCCTCTTTCTATTCTGGTTAGAGCCAGTGCGCTGTTCTGTGAAGGGAGTAGTACACAGTGTTGTACAAGATCTTCAGTTTCTTGGGAATTTCTCAGAACAAGAATAGACTGATGAGTTTCAGAAGAAAGTTCTTCGTTTCTGGCCATTTTGAGCCTGTAATCGAATCCACAAATGCTGATGCTCCAGATACTCAACTAGTCTAAAGAAGGCTTATTGCTTCTTTAATCAGCACAACAGTTTTGAACTGTGCTAACATAATTGCAAAAGGGTTTTCGAATGATCAATTAGCCTTTTAAAATGATAAACTTGGATTAGCAAAGTGACCCCAAACTTTTGAACGGTAGTGTATATAATCAAATGTATTTATTCTGTGTATCCAGGCGCCACATTGTCCCAGCTGTCAGATAGTGGTCAGACTCTGAGTGAGGACAGTGGGGTGGACATTGCTGAGGCAGGAGGGCTGAGTAAAGACAGCAGTCCTCGGCCCAGTAAACCCCAGGCCACACAGGATTCCCAAGGGACTCAGGGACCTGCAGCACTGGCATCCAAACAGGTGAGGGCCACCATATCACAACAGAAATAACATGTTGGGGTCTCAAATGGAACCCTTTTCCATATATAGTGCACTGTGTTTGACCAGGGCTCATAGGGCTCTGGTCAAAAGCAGTGCACTATCTAGGGAATAGGGTTCCATTTGGGACGCAGTCCATGACATTCATAAATCTCTGAGTTATAGAACACTCTGTTTCGCCTTTTCACAAATTCATGGTTTGCCACACGTTTTATTACAGTACACTCAGTGCCTCTCCATCCCTTGGCCGTAGTGTTTGTCTTGCTTCTATGTCTTTTTGTCCTCATTCTATGTCCTCATTCTATGATGTTTTCTTGTGTCCCCTGAGGCAGCCTGGCTCTCCAGTGCCCACTCCTACCCTGGTACATGTGATAAAGAATGCCAACACTCTGGGCATCGCTATAGAGGGAGGGGCAAACACACGCCTGCCGCTGCCACGCATCGTCACCATACAGGTGAGAGAGAGAGACTTCTGCGTCCCAAATGGCACTCTATTCACAAAATAGTGTGCTACTTTTGACCTGCACCACCTTATCATACTCCTGCATTTAGGATAACCCTGAACATGAATCTAGCATAATGAAGACTACACAGGGCTTTCGTACTGTGATGTCTGTAAATAGTAAGACCTACTCCGTCCTATGTGGATGTAGACCCCCCATGTTGCGCCTGAAGGTGTGTGAATACGCATTGTACTATTCATGAGTGCAACATGCATAGCAGAAAGCAGAAAAAATGACAGCATTAGATTTTCACTTTCATCCTCAATGTGGCTTTCCCCCAAGCATCTGTTTATGTGCGTAATAACAGCCTATATTTGCATTGATAAGAATCTCAAAGCAGGTCAAGGATGCTCTCCTGGGGATTTGTAACTTTGTTGAAGAAAGTTTTCTACCACCTGGTTAGTCTCAGGAGTCTTGGATTGGATGATCTAATTCAGGTCACCAGGGCTCATATTCACTAGGAACGAAACGGAAACAAACCCAAACAGGGAGGGTCTACCGGAACTTGTCCAATAAGGAACACATGTTTTCATTTTTAGTTATCAGGTGTGAGTGGACTGACATAGTCATTGTGAGAGGACCTACATGTGTATTTGCATATTATTGTCAAGAACAGCCTTGAGGTGTTTGTGTGACAGTGCAGAGATTTCCATATCAATGACTCATCATGAACAGACCCCATAAATCTCAGTAGTCCAATAGAGTCCTGTTGGACAAACTCCCACTCATTTATAGGTTAATCTAACACAGCACTCGCTGCCTGCCCATTATCAACATAGCAGGGATATCACACCGCCTCATTAGTCCAATAATTTCCCCCCACAATTTAATGGTACTGTCTCTGATTCAGTAACAGTCCATAGATGTTTTCCAAATGGTGACCTATTCCCTATATACTGCTTATATAGTCCCTACACTCTTAAAAGGTGCTATCTAGAGCCTTTAATGATTCTCCCGCTGCCCCCAGAGAAGAACCCTTTGAAGAACCCATTTTGTTCCAGGTAGAACACTTTTGGGTTCCATGTAGAACCCTTTCTACATGGAAGCCGAAAGGGTTCTACCTGGAACCAAAAAGAGTTCTACTTGGAACCAAAAAGGGTTCTCCTATGGGGACAGCCAAAGAACCATTTTGGAACCCTTTTTTCTAAGAGTGTATGGGCCTTGGTCAAAGTAGTGCACTCCATAGGGAATAGGGTGTTATTTGACACGTAGCCATTAGGTTGGCTCTGAATAGTCATACATAGAATTATAAGTGAAATGGTTGAAGAGGTTATTTCAGGATATGACCGTCTACAATAATGGGATTTTATTGTTTTACTGACAATGATATGGAGTCTTAACATATCTGGGGATTTGGTGCGATTAGAAGGTTATAAACAATACGTTGTCATACAATGGGGTACCATGGCAGGCGCAGCCAGTTTCAATGCTCTGCAGCAGCTATTGCATAACGCCATCTCTTTCCAACGAGTAAACATTGTTAGTTAGTTGGAATGCCTTCCCCCTCTATCGTAATGAGGGTAGATTGCTTCAACTTAAGTGGGGACTACTTCTACTGTCCAATATCATTGTTGTTAGGGTGATATGATTAGTGTTTTTACATCACACACTTACATTTTTCTTCCTGGCAATGATTCTGCTGATAGTGGATAACTATTTTGAAGAAGGGTCTAATTGCAATAACTGTGATTTGTGGGGGGGGTTTCTACAAATAAATGGACTGACTGTGAGTTGTTCTGGATAAGAGAGTCTGCTGAATGACTAAAATGTAGGAAACAGTGAGAGCAGTAAGGCAAGCATCCTACTTGTTTTATTTATTTGTCGGTAGCCAGGGGAACACTCCAAAACTCAGACATAATTTACAAACAAAGCATTTGTATTTTTACTTGGTTACTTTAAACCATTGATCATTGTTCACGATGCATTCAGTATTATCCATAATCAAACATTATATTCTTATTTACAATAAAAGTGACTCCAAAATGACACAATACATTATTTACCATTAGTTTCTATTGGACACAACATTATCTCAAACAACCAAAACAAACAGCAAATGCATCCAACACATTTTTAGAGTCACAAGCTTGATGTAATCATTGCGTGCTACGACTATGGGACCAAATACTTATTACTATTTTAATACACATACAGTATAAGGGAATTTGTACCATTTGTGCTCCCCTAAAATGGGGTTACTATGTACAAAACGTTCTGTAAATTCACCCGATATGGATGAAAATACAAAGAAATTAATCCAAAGTTTCGAAGCAGAGCCAAAATAATAAACAAAAAAGCTTCACTGTCCCAATAATTACGTATGGCACTGTACTTACACTGACACGAACACACACACACTACATACAACCCACATACCCATAACACGCACACACATGCATACTGATGCCACACACACACTCACACATCCCGTATGCTGCTGCTATCTATTAACTATCCTGTTGCCTAGTCACTTTACCCCTACCTATACAGTGCATTCAGAAAATATTCAGACCCCTTCCATTTTTCCACATTTTGTTACGTTACAGCCTTATTCTAAAATGGATGAAATATAGCATGTTCCTCATCAATCTACAAACAACACCCCATACTTGAAAAGCTAAGAAAAATGATCTATGCATATATATATATATATATATATATATATATATATATATATACACTACCGTTCAAAAGTTTGGGGTCAAGGAAATGTCCTTGTTTTTGAAAGAAAAGCATTTAATGTTAATATGTCCATTAAAATAACATCAAATTGATCAGAAATACAGTGTAGACATTGCTAATGTTGTAAATGACTATTGTAGCTGGAAACGGCTGATTGTTAATGGAATATCTACATAGGTGTACAGAGGCCCATTATCAGCAACCATCACTCCTGTGTTCCAATGGCACGTTGTGTTAGCTAATCCAAGTTTATCATTTCAAAAAGACTAATTGATCATTAGAAAACCCATGGTCGTTAGAGTCATAGGCCCGTGTGAAGTCAATAAAGTGGGTAAAAACAGGGGCAAGCTTCTCACTGTATGTCTTGAGAGTCCAGCCAGGGATGCCATCTTTGTGGTTCGAATGAAAACCCTCATTCATAACTTTGTTCTCTCTCTTATCCTGTCTGATCAGTTCTCATTTCCTCTGGCCTAGTAGGCATCTATTTGTTCATTCTTTGTCTTGTAAATTAACCTTAGGATGTACTATATATGCTTGGAATAAAGCATTGTAATACTTCTTAATGCTCGTTACTTAAGCTTCATGCCTTGTTCATTAATTATACAACGGTGGGTCTAATCCTGACTGCTGATTGGTTAAAACCACATTCCAACATCTGTTAAATTAAATCAGTTAAATTGTGTTAGCTGTGTTCTTAGCTATCTCTAGAACAACAGTGTCCTACAGGCTTTAACAAAATATTCATATGATTGGGCCTCTCATAGACTAGGCCTTGTAGAAAGAGGGTCAATCAAGTTAGGTCTGCCAAATGAATGTAGCATTGGAAAACAATACAGAAATCCAACCATAGAGTATAACCTATCATCATCAACATAAAACATGTAGTTTATAAAATGCACAATTAGAAGCATCAATCTATAGAGCAAGCCTGACTAAATTCTAAATAGAGCAAGCGAAGTGTGCGCCTGCCACTGGCAATGTACTTTGCTGGACGTGCCAGCTGTTCTTGGCTGCACATCATCACTTCAAACGCATTCCGTCATGGTGTTATCCGTTGCCCTACTACTACTGGTAGTTCTGGTCAAATGTAAGTTATGAATCACAAATCACCATACAGCTGACACACTTCGATTTCATCAATCATTTTGACTTCAATTTGGTCGTCCAAAATACTATCAGCTTGCACTGCATCTTTGCTGCTGAATGCCTTGATCTCTGGTTCAATAACATAATAGATCTGAAAATGATGCAATAACCATGAAGTTAACCAACTGTTTGTTTATAACGAGGGACGTCCCACGTTTAAACTGTAATTTGCGCTGGCTTCAGCCATGACGGCATGAGAGAGAAATGAAACATCTGCATGTCGCCTGCAGGTGCGAGCGTGTGTGTTTCACTGTCCAATCCGAGGCTCGAACATGATCTGAGCTCATGATCACTTAGGCATCAACTTGGGAAAGCCTTAAAGGAGAGTGGACAGTGCAGCCGGTGTTTGGATGATATATTAGCACAGTTTGCCAGCCCTCAACTTCACCTAACAACACTGTGACAATATACAGTATCCTCCAAACACCGGCTTCTCGGACGTTATCAAACGCATCTTTCGCATTTAACCCAACCCCTCTGAATCAGAGAGGTGTGGGGGGGGCTGCCTTAATTGACATCCACGTCATCGGTGCCCGGGGAGCAGTTGTTCTGCCATGCTCAAGGCCAGATCGGCAGACCTTTTGGTTACTGGCCCAATGCTCTTAACCACTTGGTTACCTGCCGCCCCAGGTATGCCACTTTGGAGCCCAGTCTCTTGTACTCACTGTTGTCCTCTGTTTGGAAAGCTCTCGGCCTATCAACAATGAGCTCCTTTATTTGAGGAGTCATCCATGGCTTATCAGATGTTGGAATGTTGCTCCTTCTGAAGGGAAATGCCTGGTTGAGGATAGGAATGATTCACTGTTGTTCGTTATTCACTGTGTATTTATTCCTAAACTCTGCATTGTTGGGTGGCCTTCTATTGGTCAGGCCAAAGAAGGACAAAGACAGGGTAGAGACATCAGGCTAATCAGGTGTAGACTAAAGTCACATCCTGTGATGATTTTATTGATTAACTCTCTCTCTCTCTCTCTCTCTCTCTCACTCTCTCTCTCACTCTCTCTCTCTCACTTTCTCACACTCACTCTCTCTCACCCTCATTCCCCCCTCTGTCTCTCTCCTTTCTCACATCTCTCTTATAGAAGGGGGGCTCGGCACACGGTTGTGGGCAGCTGAAGGTGGGTCAGGTGATTCTGGAAGTGAACGGGGTCTCCCTGAGGGGTCAGGAGCACCAGGACGCTGCTTGCATCATCGCTGAGGCCTTCAAGTCCAAAGAGAGGGACCACATTGACTTCCTGGTCACAGAGTTCAACGCAGCGCTCCTGCAGGGCCTTTAGCAGGGTCGTATTCATTAGCCACCAGACAGAAGAAAACGGACTGAAATAGGCAGGGACTACCTGAACTTGTCAAATAAGAAATCTTTGTTCCCGTTTTCCTGCAGGGGCTTTAGCAGGACTTTGCACTTTAAAGAGGTGGAACGGAAGGAGAAGGAGAGAACGGGAGGGAGAGGTCTGAGTGTTAATAAAGAAAATCTATCTAAGCCCGTTCTACCTTCCCACTTTTTTGTCTGTAGATCGCAACCAGGCTTAAAGTTATAGTTATATTACCAAAATGCATGACATTCTGCATTAAGAACTCCCCAATACAACCTAATAGAACCCACCAATAGAGCCTAATAGATCTTAAGAAGAACCCACCGATAGAACCCACTGATATAACCTAATAGAACCCATTGATAGAACCCATTGATAGAACCTAATATAACCTAAGAAGAACTCGCCAATAGAACCTAATCATTTTATTTAACCTTTGTTTAACTAGGCAAGTCAGTTAAGAACAAATTCTTATTTACAATGACAGCCTACCTACAGGGTCAGCCATAGTAGTACAGCACCCCCGGAGCAAATTAGGGTTAAGTGCCATGCTCAAGGACACATCGACAGGTTTTCGCCTTGTTGGTTCAGGGATTCGATCCAGCAACCCTTCGGTTACTGGCCCAACACTCTAACCACTAGGCTGCCTGCCACCCTAAGAAGAACCCACCAATAGAACCAATAGAACCTAATACTTAGAAATCTTAGAAATCACAGCTTATAACAACTATATTAATGCTGTGATTACATTAATTATGTCATTCCATGTATCTTCTTTTCAGTCTCCCTGCTCTCTCCTCTCCAATAGGGCTGCCATTCGTAGCAGCTCTCCCCTGGAAGTGGTTTTTTACCAAGATGGTGCTTTGAAAATGGACATAAGTTGCATCTAATCTTAGTCAAACTATACCTTTATGCCATCTCTAAAATACTTTTTTGTTATAATTTCTGTAATGTTTTATGAACACACTATATATTGTATATCATATTATGTATAGCGAGAGGTAGAGGATTTGAGCTATTTATTACACTAGGTTGTCTGTATGTAAGAGGATCACCTTTTTAAATGGATTGTATTAATTGTATTAATTGTATTAACTTGCATCCATTTGTTATTTATAATGGCAATTAGTTTTCTATACTTTGTGTTCATGATATACAGCATTGGTTAATTTAATGTATTCATTGGCTGTATGGTGAATCTTATGATTACATGAATAACTCTTCATACACCTCCATATGCATACACCTATATATAAGCTACTTCATCTGAGCTGTAGAGCTGAATCAGAGACGGTAATGAAGAGTCAGAGAGTGATCCTGGGAGAGCAAAACTTGTCCTTGAGCTGTTAATGCATTGTTATACCGAGAAATATCTTGTCAATTATAGCTAACTGACTCACTATTAGCGGAGATGGGGTGGAGGGGATGCAGTAGCAACCATAATGCACATTGTGTGTATAGGAGAATATATACTGTACATTACATGGCCAAAAGTCAAGTTCTTTCACACCGATCTCGACAAAACATTTCACTATGGACCTCGCTTTTTGCCCGGGGGCATTGTCATGCTGAAACAGGAAAGGACCTTCCCCAAACTGTTGCCATAAAGTTGGAAGCACAGAATTGTCAAGAATGTCTCCCTTCACTGGAACTAAGGGGCCCGAACCATGAAAAACAGCCTCAGACCATTATTCCTACTCCACCATACTTTACAATTGGCACTATGCATTCGGGCAGGTAGCGTTCTCCTGGCATCCGCCAAACTCAGATTAGTCCGTCGGGCTGCCAGGTGGTGAAGCGTGATTCATCGCTCCAGAGAACGTGCGTCCACTGCTCCAGAGTCCAATAGCTTTACACCCCTTCAGCCGACGCTTGGCATTGCGCATGGTGATCTTAGGCCTGTGTGAGGCTGCTCGACATTTCCACTTCACAATAACAACACTTACAGTTGACCGGGGCAGCTCTAGCAGGGCAGAAATTTGACAAACTAACTTGTTAGAAAGGTGGCATCCTATGACGGTGCAACGTTGAAAGTCACTGGGCGCTTCAGTACGGGCCATTCTACTGCCAATGTTTATCTATGGCGGTTATGATGGACGTGTGCTCGATTTTAAACACCTGTCTGCAAAGGGTGTGGCTGAAATAGCCGAATCCACTAATTTGAAGGGGTGTCCACCATCTTTTGGCCATGTAGTGTATCAGCGGCAGTGTATGCTAGTGTAGTGAGACACCAGTGGATATACTGTCACCATAACGGGGAGGTTGGCACCAGTTACGTCCCAAATGGGCCCTGGTCAAAAGTAGTGCACTATATAGGGAATAGGGTACCATTAGGGACACAACACATTGCTTGCTGTTGTATTTGGGGTTGATGGATGTCTTGAACTGAATGAACTGAAGAGTATGACTGTATAAAATGACAGATGACAAATCTTTCAATAAGAGTACAACAGATTATCGTAGACAAAAGGTTTGTTGATATTTTTGAATATTATAAAAAGGACACGTTTTTGTGACTGCAAACAATCCAAACATGATACATATATGTTGTCCACATATAAAGTATATGCTGTAAATAGATGTATAGACATATATAGAGAGTGACAGATGACATTACTGTTTGACAGTATCACACAACTACAAACAATATCACTGTATTATTCCTGTGTCTGCTGTCACATTCTACAGTAGCTCTCGTTCAACTAGTTGCTCAGAGTGTATTTGCTCAGCTTCCAGTTGATTGATTGATGACATACAAAGGCATCTTGACTGACATTGCGTTACCTACAGCAGGTGAGGGTGGTTAATGCTACACCACCTATTGGTTTATCTTTGCCAATAGTTACCAATAGTCACAGTAACCATATGTGAACATCAGTTGACAATACAGTCAGATGAAAATGTAAAATCTAAGGATCTGCTGCATCTTGGCTGCGTTTACACATGCTGCCCAATTCTGATCTTTTTTGACTTAATTGGTCATTTGACCAATCAGATCAGCACTTTTGCCAGTAACTGGGCAAAATATGAGCATTTGGCTATCTGTGTAAACGCAGCCATGATGTAGTCTACTTTAGATTTACATTGAGCTTTTCATCTTACTATATTGTCGACTAAATGTTCCTGCACATTGACTTGTTATCGGTAATCCTTGTACATCATTATTGTTATTTTATTGTGTTAATATTTCCTTTTTTTTTTGTGTGTTGCTAACTTTTCTTATTTTTTTCACTCTGCATTGTTGGGAAAGGGTTCGTAAGTAAGCATTTCACGATGAAGTCTACAACTGTTGTATTCGGCGCATGTGACAAATACAACTGATGACACACTGTTCTCCGGGAGTATTTGCAATTCTTGCCATTGTTTTGGTGCAAAGATAATAGTGATGTACCGTTACAACACCCTCACTTGCTATAGGTCATACGTTGTCAGTCAATTAGCCTTTCTTTAGTTCTGTACCGGCCTTCTGTTACCTAAGAGTAGGCTGTATTGAAAAAAATTACAACGGACATTGTTTTAGTAGCCTGAGTGCCAGTCTGTTTGTGATATTATGCCAGCTCCCTGTCACTCATCGTCATGGCAATGTTTGGCTTGACAATGACAGCAATGGAGTTGGCTACAGATGCGAAGTAGCTATAAGATAAAATCTGGTGCGACACATAATTTCTCAGTGCTCTGAGATTTTATGTTTTTGTTGTGCATTGTCCCTGCCAAATAAACGTTATACAAATTGTAGAAAAATAGCATAAACAGGTCTAGGACCAGGCTAATGTTTCAGCTCTATAACTGTAGCAGCATATCATAGGAATATAGTGCATCCCACTAAAACAGAGCTGACACAATATTAGAGGTGTACAATCATAACCAAATGCACACCGCACTAAAAGCTTAGGGCTCTATTCAATCAGATCCGACATCCTCATAGGGGTTGTTTTGGCGGCGGCCGATGTGGAACTGCGCTAGAGCTGTCAAATACACGAGCGGCTTTTGGCGTTATACTTAAAGCAAGACACCGCCACTGGCTGCGTGGAGTCGCATTAGGAGAAATCCCATGCAGCCTTGTTTGTGATTTGGAACGCTGGAATGTGAGATGCAGTCTACACCTTGATTAGGATGACAGAAATCCTCATTATTTAGTTGAATGATTTTCAGTTTGAGGGTCATTATTAATATAACCTAAACGTTCTCATTCTGAACTTCTAACACCAGTGGGACGGATGTGGCTTCTTGACAATGATGACGGCTCCTACGCAGTTGCACCTCCAACACCGGAAAAAACATGCGGGTGTCAGCTCTCACCCGTTAATGCTTGATCTGATTGAATCTAGGCCTTAGACATATTCCTCAAGTCTGTAGAGTGCATAACAATGCAACACTGAAGTGAATTGAATAAAGATTTACCAACTCATGACTTAGATCTTTTTTGCCTGGTTTGTATAGCTATAACATTTCAAAATACAACTTTTATTCAGATTTTTTTTCATTTCATGATGCATTAACATGTCCTCAATTTAATTTTCAATTCAAGACAATTTTATCTATCATCCTCAGGGGCAATTAAGAATATACTGTCACCCAGAGGAGGCTGGTGGAAGGAGCTATAGGATGATGGGCTTATTGTAAAGACTGGAATGAAATAAATGGAACTGTTTCAAACATATAGCAACCATGTTTGAGTTCTACCATTCACCCAAATATTTCATTTCTTTCAAACCCCACAATATTCAAATGCTGTAGAAGCATGTTGGCTACCCCAGGCTGTGTCTAAAGCAAAGCCATGTCCTGCGGCCTGCTGGGATTATTATGTTTATCCAGCAATATGGGGCGGCAGGTAGCCTTGCGGATAGGAGTGTTGGGCCAGTAACCGAAAGGTTGCTGGGTCAAATCCCTGAGCTGATAAGTAAAAAATCTGTTGTTCTGCCCCTGAGCAAGGCAGTTAACCTGCCAATGATGCTTAAGGCAGCCTCCCGCACCTCTCTGATTCAGAGGGGTTGGGTTAAATGCGGAAGACACATTTCAGTTGAATGCATTCAGTTGTTCAACTGACTAGGTATCCCAATATGCTGTGGTACTGCAATATTATAGTTGTATTCTTGAACTACAGTGTTACTATCATAAACTCAGCCTTATTCTAAAATGTATTAAATTAATTCGCTTTTTATTTTATTTTTATACATTTGCACACAAAAACAATGTTTTGCTTTGTCATTATGGGGTATTGTGTGTAGATTGATGAGATTTTTTTCCCGAATGCACTATATGTATTTCAGTAGTCATGTAGTAATGTAACAGTACAAGATACATTTTTATTTGAAGCCTTTAATAAGTACATGATATCTGCAGAAAGAGTACTGTTTGTGATAAATCACTTCCAAGCATCGAATTCTGAGAAGTTACACTGGTATTACAGGAATTAATATCTCTCTTAATAAATAATAGATCACTCCAATAGAAAGCTACCAAATCCCTATACGACAACAACAGCAACAGCAGAAATGACAACAATTGAGTTTGCATCATGAGTGTCAACACTGCCCTGGAAAGTGGAAGGAAAATGACTATAACTACTACCTGGAGAGGAGGTGACAAATCAAGTCAATATAGTGACATAATGTTAAAGAACATAGAAAGACAACTAATGGTTGATCACTGTTAAACTACTGTACTGTTTACTACAGCTAAATGACCACTTCATGTTGGCATTTCCAAAGTTGGGATAATCACCATCAGAACATTGATACAGCATGGCATATATTCTACTAACGACTGATTGCATGAGATGGAAGATGTTTCTCGTTTAAAAATGGTGGTGATGTTTTTTTTAAAATACTGAAAGTAAATCAGTCTTTTTGCTCAATGTTCCTGGAATGTTTACAAGCAATGAGACAAAATCTACGATCTAAATCTTATCAATCTTTTTGAGGAGGGAATGTTATACATAGATCCCATCCTCCTATCACCATAGTTGGTGGAAATATGATGAGCACTCTACACCAATCACCAGCCCAAATCATTCCTCAATCTCCTCTATGACTGGCTTCCTTTTTAAGGAAGTGCAACAACGGCATCCTGAGATGGCAGTTTATATCCACTGCTCATAGTATCAACAGTTATCCAGTGTAAACTCAATCGCTACTCTTCCATCCACTCAAATCAGGGTGTATGTACAGTCGTTAAAACATTATGTGGTTCTTGGTGCTTTGGTTTTGACAGATATTATTTCATTCTACTGAAACATGATATCCGAATACATGACTTGGATATGTTAGAAATAGATGCTTCCATTTTGTTTCCTCTGTCCTGTTCTAGAGTAGAAGGGTTTGTTATGTCTTGGGCCCTGACTATTCTTGTATGCCAGTTGGGAGAGTCTGGAGGTTAAGAGAGGGACAACTACAGCCAGGGGGCTTTAAGCTGTTCAGCTCAAACATCTTGTTACTTGTCCATGTCTTTGAGGGCTTGAAGAAGGCGTGTAGGGGTGAAGATATTGGTTGATCCTGCAGCAGAGAGAGAGAGAGAACTACACATATCTTCTCAGTTTGAACTGGACCCGTCTGTTTGTTAAAGTACAGTACAGTTCCAAATTGGAATGACATTAAGAGAAATACACAGACAGTAGAAATCATTTTATTCCAGGAAAGAGTATCACATTCAGGGAAATATAAAATGTCTCTGCCAGTCAGCATGATGTGCACCGACAGCAATGCAGGAAATGACAATAGCTGCTTCTCATCTAAAACAAACGACCCAAAAAATTGTGGCAAGAAATATTACATTGCTAAATACAGTACCGACATAGTGCCTTGTGGATTGTAAATACAGGAAAAAGGACCTATTAACAACTGTCTGTACACAGCACACCACAAGGACACATCTCCAAAGGACAGATACACAGAGCACACACAAGATAAACAGAATAGACAACAGCACCACTAGCCAAGTACACACATACAGACAAGGACAAACAATCCACTGAACCGTGAGGAACAACTGGACTGATTACAAACAGTGGAATCAGAATGTGTGTTCCTATGGGAGCCCTGGTCAAAAGGAGTGCACTGTAATGGAAATAGGGCGCGATTTGGGATGCACAACAGGGGACTTGGAGTCTTTGACACGGTTCCCCGAAAGCATCTTAAGGCTAATTAAGGCTAAGTTCATCGTTAGAACCTTTGTAATGGCATCGTTAAATCTCCAAGCTGTTTCGCAAAACCATCGTTAGTAAGGTGGCACTGGAAAACGCTTGTTATTTAACGACTGCCTCAGAACAGCATTAGAATGAAACGCCTCAATATCTGCAGCCATAAGGTGATAATATCTCTCTATTGTAATGTTAAGGTAAGATTTGAATGTGGAAAGCTGATCTGAGAACAGCACTGCCTTTCTTTCCATCCTGTCAGTATGTAATGTTAAGGTAATATTTGAATGGAGAAAGCTGATCTGAGAACAGCGCTGCCTTTCTTTCCATCCTATCAGTATTTAATGTTAAGGTAAGATTTGAATGTGGAAAGCTGATCTGAGAACAGCGCTGCCTTTCTTTCCATCCTATCAGTATCGACACATGCTCCATCGACGCACTTAGCGAACGTTCTTTCTGCATAGTGTTTTGGGAAATGCATGTTACATCTTCGGTTGTTGTAGGAACGATGCATCTTTAAAACACTCGAAAGCCTAAGTTCCATCGCTATCGGGAACCCGGGCCAGAGGAGGGGAGGTGGGATGAGACTGAGGAAGATCAGATAAGGTGGCTTCACAAAACAACAACTATCTTTACTTCTCAGTGTGTGTTCTCATTCTGCAGGGGCAGGCTCTGGTTCCTCAGGGGCAGCGTCGGGGTCCAGGAAGTCAGGGTGCTGCAGCTCCTTTAGGTATTTGGTGGGAGTGAGTGTGTGGGTGGAACCTGAGGAGGGACAAAGGCTTTCACATTGCATCCTGATCTCATTCTCTGTTTTTGTGTAAGGTCTCCATTGTCTTCCGACAGATTACATTATTCTAACGTGACCGTGTTGCCATGCACTATAAGTGGAGATGGAGTTGTCGCACTTCCTCTGATGTAAAATGGTAAGGTCCCCTGAAAGATAAATGTTAGTGTCCCAATAAAATAACAACATAAAATGAGTTAATATGTGTGAAAGGTAACATGAATTGAGCTTCATTTCATGTCCTAAATGACACCCTAAATTAATGCACTATATACAGAATAGGCTGCCATTTAGGACGCAGGTAAGTAATTTAACTTGACCTAGACTTGACCTTTGATAGATAACTTCCCAATGATTCAAGATATGTAGATCAAATCAAGGAGTAGACGTAACATGCTATCATACAAATTGTATGACATGTTACCAATTCCAATTTGTTGTGGCTAACGTTAGCTAGGTGGCTAGGGGGCTAACGCTAACGTTAGCGAGGCTACCTCCCTCGCCCTCCCTTTGGCAAGTCAGACCATAACAACCTCCTGCTTCCTGCTTACAAGCAAAAACTCAAACAGGAAGTACCAGTGACTTGCTCAATACGGAAGTGGTACGATGAAGCGGATGCTAAGCCACAGGACTGTTTTGAAAGCACAGACTGGAATATGTTCCGGGATTCATCCGGAAACATTGAGGAGTATACCACATCAGTCATTAATAAGTGTATCAACAACGTCCCCCTCCCACCCCCCGGTAGCCGGCAGCCTTTGGAAATGCCGTTATGCGGCCAACAAGGCAGAGTTCATCTCAGCCTATGCTGCCTTCCAGTCCCTTGACTTCTTGGCGCTGACGGAAGCATAGATTACCACAGAAAGCACTGCTACTCCTACTGCTCTTTCCTCGTCTGATCATGTGTTCTCGCATACGCCGAGAGCATCTGGTCAGCGTGGCGGTGGCACAGGAATTCTAATCTCTCCCAAGTGGACATTCTCTCTTTTCTCCTCATTTGAATTCCATGCTGTCACAGTCACTAGCCCATTCAAACTTAACATCCTTGTCCTTTATCGCCCTCCAGTGTCCGGTACGGTAACTGGCACAAGAACAAGGGCCCCACAGAGATGAAGACAGGTCCCAGAGTCATCATCTCCTCTTCACCTTCTCCGAGTTGGGCATCCTCAAGCTTAACCTCGGCAAGACAGAGCTGCTCTTCCTCCCGGGGAAGGACTGCCCGCTCCATGATCTCGCCATTACGGTTGACAATTCTGTTGTGTCCTCCTCCCAGAGTGACCCTGGACAACACCCTGTCATTCTCTGCTAACATCAAAGCGGTGACCCGATCCTACAGGTTCATGCTCTACAACATACACCCTACCTTATACAGAAAGCGGCACAGGTCCTAATCCAGGCACTTGTAATCTCCCGTCTGGATTACTGCAACTCGCTGTTGGCTGGGCTCCCTGCCTGCACCATTAAACCCCTACAACTTATAAAGAACGTTGCAGCCCGTCTGGTGTTCAACCTTCCCAAGTTCTCTCATGTCACCCCGCTCCTCCGCACACTCCACTGGCTACCAGTTGAAGCTCGCATCTACTACAAAACCATGGTGCTTGCCTACGGAGCTGTGAGGGGAACGGCACCTCCTTACCTCCAGGCTCTGATCAGACCCTACACCCAAACAAGGACACTACGTTCATCCACCTCTGGCCTGCTAGCCCCCCTACCTCTATGGAAGCACAGTTCCGGCTCATCCCAGTCAAAGCTATTTGCTGCTTTAGCACCCCAATAGTGGAACAAGCTCCTCCAAGACGCCAGAACAGTGGAGTCACTGACCACCTTCCGGAGACACTTGAACCCCTACCTCTTTAAGGAATACCTGGAATAGTATAACAGTAATCCTTCTAACCCCCCCCCCCCCCCCCCATTAAAAAAATTAAAAATTAATAAAACCTTTACTAACACTTGTCTTTTGTCTAAACTAACACCTGACTTATTTCCCTGCTAGCACTGACTTTCCTCACGGCTGCTTGTTTAAAGAAATGTACTTACTGTGATCGAGATGTGGTTGTCCCACTGGCTATCCTAAGTTGAATGCACCAATTTGTAAGTCGCTCTGGATAAGAACGGCTGCTAAATGACTACAATGTAAATGTAAAAATGTTAACAGGTTAACATTCGCAAGGCCGCGTGGACAGAATACCAGGACGCGTACTCAGGGCATTTGCTGACCAGCTGGCAAGTGTCTTCACTGACATTTTCAACCCATACCAACTTGTTTCAAACAGACCACCATAGTCCCTGTGCCCAAGAATGCCAAGGTAAGCTGCCTAAATGACTACCGCCCCGTAGCACTCACATCTATAGCCATGAAATGCTTTGAAAGGCTGGTTACAGCTCACATCAACACCACCATTCCAGACACCATCCCAGACACCCAATTTGCACACCGCCCCAACAGATCCACAGATGATGCAATCTCTATTGCACTCCACACTGCCCTTTCCCTCCTGGACAAAAGGAACACCTATGTGAGAATGCTGCTCATTGACTACAGCTCAGCGTTCAACACCATAGTACCCACAAAGCTCATCACTAAGCTAAGGACTCTGGGACTAAACACCTCCCTCTGTAACTGTATCCTGGACTTCCTGACGGGCCGCCCTTAGGTGGTAAGGGTAGGCAACAACACATGCGCCACGCTGACCATCAACACTGGCGCCCCTCAGGGGTCTGTGCTTCGTCCCCTCCTGTACTCCCTGTTCACCCACGACTGTGTGGCTGCACACGATTCCAACGATATCATCGAGTTTGCTGTGACACGACGTGGTAGGACTGATCACCGACGACGATGAGGCAGCCTACAGGGAGGAGGTCAGAGACAACAACCTCTCCCTCAATGTCAGAGACGAAGCAGCTGATCGTGGACTACAGGAAATGGAGGGGTGAGCCCGCCCCCATCCACATCTCAATTACCTCGTACCTCTGCACATCTACTCGGTACTGGTTCTCCCTGTATATAACCAAGTTACTTTTACTCGTTATTGTTGTTCACTGTGTATTTCCTGTCACACATTATTATTATTATTATCTTTTTTACTCTTTAACTCTGCGTTGTTGGAAAAGGACCCGTAAGTAAGCATTTCACCTGTTGTTTACAAAGCATGTGTCAAATACAATACATTTTTTGGGATGACCAGGCATACAGCCAACTGGTGCAACCAGCCCATGGATATTGCCTAGGCCTATGTATTTATTTATATTCCCATGTTACATAATGAAAAACAGATCATAAAAGGGTAAGACATGTAACCCCGCGCATGCTACCGACTCACCAATGATGGCCTCCCATTTGCCATTGGCTTGTGTGACTTCGTAGACGCAGCGCATCTCGCTGAAGGTCATGCCTCCGATGATGAAGATGATGACTCTGGGACCTGTCTTCATCTCTGTGGGGCCCTTGTTCTTGTGCCAGTTACCGTACCGGGCACTGCAATGAGAGGGGTAGATAATCAAGTAACTTTATTTGGATGAGACATACTGTTAAGATGCTACTGAAAGGCTAAAGAAAAGCTGATGAGATGTTGATAGTCTACTGACAGTTTGTTGAACATCTGTGGATGGACTACAGACACTTTCTTGTTGAAAGTCAAAAGACAAGCAGTTGACGTTAGGATAGTCTTTTAATAGTTTATAGTGGAACATGCTGTCGTACACGTTGATCCAGAGCATCCCAAACATGCTCAATGGATGACATGTCTGGTGAGTATGCAGGTCATGGAAGTACTGGGACATTTTCAGGTTCCACAAATTGTGTACAGATCCTTGCGACATGGTGCTGTGCATTATCATGCTGAAACATGAGGTGATGGCGGCGGATGAATGGCATGACAATGGGCCTCATAGTATTTCCGTGTATTCAAATAGCCATTGATGAAAACGCAATTGTGTTCGTTGTCCATAGCTTATTCCTGCCCATACCATAACCCCACCGCCACCATGGGGCACTCTGTTCACAATGTTGACATCAGTAAACCGCTCGCCCACACAACGCCATGGTCTGCAGCTGTGAGGCCAGTTGGACGTACTGCCAAATTCTCTAAAACGACGTTAGATGCGGCTTATGGTAGAGAAATAACATTCAATTATCTGGCAACAGCTCTGGTGGACATTCCTGCAGTTACCATGCCAATTGCGCGCTCCCTCAAAACTTTAGATATCTTTGGCATTGTGTTGTGTGACAAAACTGCACATTTTAGAGTAGTCTTTTATTGTCCCCAGCACAAGGTGCACCTGTGTAATGATCATGCTGTTTCATCAGTTCCTTGATATGCCACACCTGTCAGATGGATGGATTATCTTGGCAAAGGAGAAATACTCACTGACAGGGAAAATAAATACGTTTTCTATGCATATGGAACATTTCTGTGATCTTTCACAGATCTTTCAGCTCATGAAACATGATGTAAAATTGATAGGGTTTACTGTATACCTTGATGGAGCGCTGCTGTGGGTGGATGCAGTGCGTTGAGAGATGTAGGGGTACTGCTTTGGATCCAGTTTGTCCTCAATGGCATCCTGTGGAGGCATATTGGGTCAGTGGGCTAACTATACCCTAACCCTAACTATACCCTAACCCTGGACTAACTATACCCTAACCCTAACCCTAACCCTGGACTAACTATACCCTAACCCTAATGGGTCAGTGGACTAATTATACCCTAACCCTAACCCTATACCCTATACCCTAACCCTAACTATACCCTAACCCTAACAGGTCAGTGGACTAACTATACCCTAACCCTAACCCTAACTATACCCTAACCCTAACCCTAACCCTAACCCTAACCCTAGCTTCATGCCCATACCCCGGCTCAACCCTAAAAGGGAGAGAGCATTGTTTTCATACCAGTCTTCACCCACACTAAATGAATGTATGATAGACCCTACTTTCTAATCAAATCAATTATATAACAGTCTACAACAGCAGGCTGAACTTGCCTCCATGATGTCCTTGATGAGAGGGGTCCATCGGGAGAGCTGGTAGGTCTGCTCACTCACTCGCTCCTTCCGGTCAGTCTTTTTCACTTTGCGGGTCGGGTTCCCCTAGAAAATTCAGTAGATGATTGGTGCACTGAAATACTTTTCAGTTGGACGCAGATAGCATATAACAACGCTGATGTCATATTTATACAACTGTCCCAAAAATGGATCCCCAATACACATGTTTCTACAAGTGTGTGAGAGAGTTGTGAGATGGTTCCACAATGGTTTCTGGGTCATATTCATTAGGGCACACTGTAGAAAAACGTAGCAAATGATTTTGCAACAGAAAACGAAAACAAGCGTTGCTTGTTGGACAAGTTAGCTAGTAGTTTTCTTCTGTTCTGTGTCTAATGAATATACGTATGTCCTGGTGTTACTACAGTATGTTACTATAGGATCTGACCTCTGTGATGATGGGCATGCCCATATGGGCCATGTTGGCGATGATGTCACTGTCCTCAGGAGGGATGTTAGCATGCTGGAGGAGCTTACACAGGTTCTCCTCCGAAACACCTGACACACACACACACACACACACACACACACACACACACGCACAAACACAGACATGGACACATGCACAGAAAAACACACACACACACACGAATGAAAGCATGCACAGACATGCAGAAACATGCACACACCACACAACAAAATCAGAATTGTAATGGTAACAGAGAGGTGGAGTAATGTACATTGTAAAATATAGACACACAGAAAATAGATTTCTCTCTCACCGTTCTTCATGAAGATGTATAGCAGGATTATGCGGATCTTGTCGAAGACGGTGATATCTTTGTCCAGCAGGATGGGTACGATGGCCCTCATGGGGTCCTTGATCTTCTCCCCCTCTGCATCTGTACCCATCGCTAGGTCCTGGGGTAGGGCACGACAATTGGAGGGGCACAGGGTTAATTAGAAGGTTAGAGATCTGACAGATATACACTGAGTGTAAAAAACATTAAGGACACCTGCTCTTTCCATGACAGACTGACCAGGTCAATCCAGGTGAAAGTTATGATCCCTTATTGATTTCACTTTTTAAATCCACTTCAAAACCAGATTTTAAAGCCTTGAGACAATTCAGTCGTGGATTGTGCAGGTATGCCATTCAGAGGGTGAATGGGAAAACAAAATATTTAAGAGCCTATGAACGTGGTATTGTAGTAGGTGCCAGGCGCACTGGTTTGAGTGTGTCAAGAACTGCAGCGCTGCTGGGTTTTTCATGCTCAACAGTTTCCCGTGTGTATCAAGAATGGTCCAACACCACCTGCACGATGACACTACACTCAAATGGATATAGAGAACTCACTAAAGACTAAAGGAAATGACAGTCATGATGTAATGTCGTGAAGGAATTATTTAGTTTCTTGTTTAGTTCCCTCTTCCTGTCCCTAATAAGTATGCTGCACGACTACGTACTTCAGCTGGATATTAATTATTGGCGAGGTAGCCTAACGATCACTATTACTGGTCATATGCATCATGTCACTCAAACGGGACAATATAGGCTAACTGCATATACATTATTTGTGTTGATGAAAATAATATCTGACTAATCATAGACCCGATTTATTTGTAATTGTTTATTTATGATTATTTCACTCATCTCCATGCCCGTCGGTCGGCAGGCCGGGCTGGGTCTCTCCCGTCCTTGGAAAATCCCTTTGGTCGAGGGCAGGGGCCTCGGCAGACCGGTGTCTCGAGAAGGGTGGGGTTGAGCGCACCTACGGTCAACTGTAGCCGATTGTATGGGTCTATTCTGTTTAGATTTTCACATTGATGTGGTGTCTGGGTGCCTGTCCGCCCTCAGGATAAAGATTCCAAAGACCCCTCTCTTTTTCCTCCCCTTGAATGATTCAATTTATTAGGCCTATGTGTTTTATGTTGGTGCTGAGAGCTCAGTGGGGGAAAATGGCTCGAGCCGGTCGGACGACCGTCATAATATGGCCCGAATAATCAAAATTGATAGATTCATGAGCCCCTATAGCCCCAAATATTGAATCCCTATCACCCTGGCTCTCAGGTGGTTCTGTTTGATTTTGCTGTCTATAATACAAAGCAGAATGGGATTTGCCCTGATATCCAATTAAGAAGCCAGCTGTCATTAAGGAATCCCTCTTCTTTCTTAAGTCTATTTTTAAGTCTTATTAAACTATGAGCTTGTTTAATTAAGGGAAGTTTTATTATTATGACTTTTTAATTAGTATTATTAGGCTATAATTCATTCATTAAATAGGCTAGTAAATGACTTGACAGCTAATAGTTTTGCTGACTGAATGCACAACTGAATGCCGTTTTAATCGCACTGATATTTACTTACATTTGGGAAAAAGGCCTCTAGGAAGGTAGACGGTACCAGGGTAGCTAATGGTAAAATAAAAAAATGTATTTGGACTAATTAACATAATGGAAGATGATCATAGGAGACAATGACCTAGACCACGTTATATTTATTAATATCTCGTAGCTTTTTTATAAAATGTTGTTATTTTAAATCGGTTACATTAAGCCTGGTTTCATACTTAGTGAACATAATTTAAGGTTCAAATGGGGAGGATTGGTAGATTGCCGTCCATACGCATCAGCGCAGTGAACGGTTTGGGCAATAATAGCGATTTTTCTTTTCAAGACTCCACCTCCCCTGTGGCATAGCCGATAAGTATATTTGTGCTATCATGCCAAGTCCCTGTCACTGGTTGTTTGGCTTGGCAATGACAGCAATGGAGTTGGCAAGAGTACAAACAGATCACAAACATTTTACTCAAATGTACTCCAATTCCCTGGGCTCCCTGGTTATTCTGGTACCTGCTCAACACGACACAGCTTGTCCACCGTGCCCTGGTAGCGGCCCATACAGTCTTCAGCCAGGTGGAGGTGGGTAGAGTACTGAAACACAAGGAGGGGTCGATTCATTAGTGTACACCGTAGCAAAATCGCTTTGCAACGAAAAAAAGAAAACAAGCATTTCTTATTGGACAAGGTCAAGGTAGTCCCTCCCCATTTCAGTCCATTTTCTCCCATTTGCTGTCACACATTCATAGTCTTAATAGTCCATAGTGAAGGTCTTCAATGTGTTATATTTCATAGCTGCCTGGGGGACCAGTTGTCTGTCTGAGAATGTTGGGTGTATTATTTCTGTGGTGTATCAGTATAATATGGCTCATCATGCTCAGCTCTTTCTGATAATACAGTATCATATGGCTCCTCATGCTCACCTTGCCTAGCCTAGCTCTTTCTGATAATACAGTATCATATGGCTCATCATGCTCACCTTGCTTAGCTCTTTCTGATAATACAGTATCATATGGCTCATCATGCTCACCTTGCTTAGCTCTTTCTGATAATACAGTATCATATGGCTCATCATGCTCACCTTGCTTAGCTCTTTCTGATAATACAGTATCATATGGCTCATCCTGCTCACCTTTCTTAGCTCTTTCTGATAATACAGTATCGTATGGCTCATCACGCTCACCTTGCTTAGCTCTTTCTGATAATACAGTATCATATGACTCATCATGCTCACCTTGCTTAGCTCTTTCTGATACTGCGGCATCTTCTTCAACATCTGAGACAAGTCTTTCATTGTGGTCTGTAGCAAACCCAGAACAGCACATCGCTGTTAGACACATACAGCAGTCCATACAGAGGGTTACGAAGGTAGGTAGGACAAATACAGACTGAGTTGCATGTACCTTCTCTCCTGTGTTCATCTTTTTGGTGGCTGAGAATTCTTTGAGGGAGCGGGTCACGGCCCTGTTTGAATGAGAGAGATAGAGAGAGAGAAATAAAATACCTACACAGGGAAGCAGGGCGTCCGTGTGTCCATGCATGTATGTGTGTGAGAACCAAGGGAGCATCCTATTTCTTAAAGACTTACGTGGTGACTTCTGCAATGTGCTTGTGTCTGAGACTCATCCACAGGTCATCATCCTCATCCAGCAACACCGCCTTCTCCTTGACCTCCCCCATCCCACTGGTGTCATACCTGACACACAGAGACAGAGAGAGAGGGAGAGAGCGAGAGCGAGAGAGAGAGAAACAGGGAACAGAGTCAAACACAGAGGTGTACAACATAACATCAAAGACAGATATGCTCAAATGTTGATTTAGAACCAAATAAGAAGCTACAGGATAAGATGACAATTCCTATCCAAACAAAACGAGAGATGGACCCATTGCTAGGCTGTGCCAGGGATAGAAACCATATAATTCACATAGGGATAGAGATCCTATAATTCACATAGGGATAGAGATCCTATAATTCACATAGGGATAGAGATGCTATAATTCACATAGGGATGGAGATCCTATAATTCACATAGGGATAGAGATGCTATAATTCACATAGGGATGGAGATCCTATAATTCACATAGGGATAGAGATCCTATAATTCACATAGCGATAGAGATGCTATAATTCACATAGGGATAGAGATCCTATAATTCACATAGGGATAGAAATGCTATAATTCACATAGGGATAGAAATCCTATAATTCACAATTGTTTTATTTGACCTTTGTTTAACTAGGCAAGTCAGTTAAGAACCAATTCTTATTTATAATGACGGCCTACCTACAGGGACAGCCATAGTAGTACGGCACCCCTGGAGCAAATTAGGGTTAAGTGCCTTGCTCAAGGACACATCGGCAGGTTTTCAACTTGTCGGTTCTGTCTGTAATTCTGTGGTGCGAAGCCCAGTGTGTTGTGTGCTATGAACCCATTGATGTGCCAGGCTGTGCCAATGTGCTATGAACCCATTGCTGTGCCAGGCCAGTGAGTATGTGTGTGTTTACTTGTAGACGTCGTTCTCGATGCCCAGAAGGTCATAGCCCATGGCTTGGAGGGTGAGCTCGTGGAGGATAGGAGAGACCGGGTCAAAGCCTCGGTCCAGAATCAGGAGCTGGGAGCGAGACTTGTCCGGACCCTAGGCAGGGTGGAGAGAAAGAGGGGGGCCATATTAGCTAACAGGGACAGAGAGACAAAAGCTGGACAAAGAGGTTTGATTCGACTGTACTATTGCAGTTAGATTAAACCAATAATAGATTCATTATTGTGTCCCCTCCAATAGATTCAACTATTCCATTCTTTTGCCTGTGCATTGGTTTGACATAACGATGTGTTTCAGTGTAAAACACACCGTGCCGGTGAAAGGGTAAAAGCAGTGGCTGGCTGACCTATCGTACTTGCTTTGATACCGCATTTATATTACAGTAGGTGTACTGTAATATGAAATACAGAATTGTACTTGTCACCGAGCTGACTGTAAGCTACTGTCAAATTCACAGTAACCCCTTTACAGTGCGTGTGTTATGTCAGTTAAATCAGTGTGGCTTGTTGGTTGGCTGCTCTCCTGCCTCACCTCTCCCATGGTGGGGTCGTCTGCCTTGTAGCCGTCCAACTTGTCCTGCAGGAGCTGAGCCAGAGTGGCACAGTCTTTGTACTCCCTGAGTCAAGACAACAGATTAGACAACACACAGGCTGTTAGCTTTCCATCAGACATACAGACTCCTAAAAATCCTCTCAGAGGAGAATGTATAGGCTATGTCTCAATCCACAAGGATGCTACCTTTGGAGGTAGGTAGCTGCCTTTGGATTGAGACATAGCCTATACATTCCACTCTAGTCTGTCTGGGACTCAAACCAACCACCAGCCACCACTACAGAAGCCAGTATACATGAAACAGCAGCAGTAGCGCTCTCTCTCTCTCACCCTCGGTATCTGATGCCAGGGTATTCCTTCAGGGTGTTGCAGAGGGTAGCGATCTGCTCAGCACAACGCTCCAACATGTTGTGCTTGATGTCAGCCTTGAAGGGGCTGTAGAAGTCCTGGAAGGCATCTGTCTTGTCCAAGGAAAACACCTTGACACACACAGAGAAATAAAATAAATGTTATTGATTGTATTATTAGACCGTTTTTACATCAGCAGTAACAACATGCTTTACAGTTACCCGGCCTAGACCCAAAAATGTTGGTCACTTTCCAAAAATTCCTAGGTTTTCCAGAAATCCTGTTTGGGATATTCCAGAAATCCTGTTTGGGATATTCCCGGGAAGCAGGATGGAATAAGCAAGAAATATGTGAATCTTTCAACCAGGAATTTGGGGGAAATTAACAGAAGTTTGTAACCCTATCCAGTGGGCATGCAGGGCCAGGCACACCAGAGTGTGTGAGACTGTGTGGGGGAGATAATATAATCCTCTTGGACTGCATTGATGCCCAAATGACTGACAATACAGTACAGTGCTGTAGGATCAGAGAGGACATCTTTCTTTATTTCCTCCAGCCTTGAGAAAGGCAGTTAACCCCCAACGACAATGTCCGATGACGTGGATGTCAATTAAGGCAACCCACCGCTCCTCTCTGATTCAGAGGGGTTGGGTTAAATGTGGAAGACACATTTCAGTTGAATGCATTCAGTTGTACAACTGACTAGGTATCCTCCTTTCCCTTCCCCTTATTTCTCCCTAATGACTGATTTCCGAAATCAAATCAAATCCAGCTTTATTTATACAGCACATTTCAGACATGGAATGCAACGCAATGTGCTTTAAGGGAAGAAAACGAATAAAAAAGTATGAAAATAAAAGCTGAAATATTTACTGCACAACAAACATAAGATAAAAACAAAATAATAAGACAAACTGAACGACTAAAAAGCACCATGAGGAAAAGCAAAGCAAAAAAAAAAAATGTGTCCACAGTTTTGGCCCCTCTCAGGTTCTCTGGCAGGCTATTCCAGAGGCTGGGGGCATGATAAATAAAGGCTGCCTCTCCGTGCCTCATGGTCCTAGGCTTTGGGATAGTTAAAAGGCCAGTGTCTGAGGGCCTGAGGGACCTACTGGTTACATAACTTAAAAGCATGTCTGACATGTATTGGGGTGCACAATCGTGGATTGATTTAAAAACCAATAGAATAATCTTTAAATTAATTCCAAAACTCACAGGCAGCCAGTGCGGAGACCTTAAAATGTGTGTAATGTATGCTCTCCGTCTGGTCTTGCTCAGTACCCGTGCTGCAGCAGTCTGTATGTTTTGCAGTTGACCAATGGCTTTCTTGGGTAGACCAGACAGGAGAGCATTACAGTAATCAACACCTAGGTTTTTTACCTGGTGTTTCATCTTTGTTTAAAATGTGCAGCTAGATTCTCTCTCTGTGCTTTGTCTCCAACAATAAGTACCTCGGTCTTGTCTTGATTTATCTGGAGGAAGTTGTGAGCCATACAAGTATTTAAATCACTAATACAGTCTAATAATTTATCCGTGGAGTTAAAATCCTCTGGTGACACAGAAATGTTGAGTTGTGTATCGTCTGCGTAGCAGTGACATTCAATGCTGTGCTTTCTGATAACCTGCCAAATGCCCCATGACAGTTTATTTCCAAACTGACACATCCTGTTTCTTCTCAGCCACGCCTCCCTCCATCCACTCTACTTAACCCATGATGTGTGTCAGTCAGGCAAGCGCTCTATTTCCCCATGCCAACCCTTCTCCGGCTCCCATTGGATCCCCGGCCAGCATGTTGATGCATCCGCCAATGAGGTGAGGGATTAGAGACGGACTGGGAGGGAGGTAGGCTGGGCGACGTGGCATCCCCACACCCACACCCACACCCACTCCTTCACATCCCCACACCCACCTCCACTCCTTCACATCCCCACACCCCCCTCCACTCCATCTCATCCCCACACCCCCCTCCACTCCATCTCATCCCCACACCCCCCTCCACTCCATCTCATCCCCACACCCCCCTCCACTCCATCTCATCCCCACACCCCCCTCCACTCCTTCTCATCCCCACACCCCCCTCCACTCCTTCACATCCCCACACCCACACCCACTCCTTCTTATCCCCACACCCACACCCACTCCTTCTCATCCCCACACCCCCCTCCACTCCATCTCATCCCCATCCCCACACCCACACCCACACCCTACCCACACCCACACCCACACCCCCCTCCACTCCTTCTAATCCCCACACCTCCCCCTGTTGGATTAATTCTAGAGGGCAACATGACAGTAGAGGATTAGAGGCACAGCAAAGCCATGGCCTGTCTAAAGCCACTCTGCTCTGCTCTGGAACATTCCATCAGGAGAGAGAGGAGACAACCCCAACTCATTCAGCAATCCCTTCCCCACTCCTCCCCCTCTCCTCCCTTACTCCTCCCCCTCTCCTCCCCTCCCATACTCCTCCCCCTCTCCTCCCTTACACCTCCCACTACTCCTCCCCTCTCCACTAGTGTTTCCTTCTCTGTGTCCCCTCCTGTTTGCCCTCCCTATCAGAATCCTCCCCTTTCTTCCTCCTCTCTCTCTCTCTCTCTCTCTCTCTCTCTCTCTCTCCCTCGGTCTCTTACCTGTGACTCATAGGGCAGAAAGGCGATGTGGATCTCAGTCAAGGTCTTCATGGCTTTGGATGCGCGGGATTTCGTCAACAGATTGAACAATGTATCTGGGATTGCTGGGGGGATTAAAGGATGAAAAGAATAGGGAAATAGAATATAAATCAATATACTGTACACTCTCAGAAAACAAGGTGCTATCTAGAACCTAAATCAATATACTGTACACTCTCAGAAAACAAGGTGCTATCTAGAACCTAAATCAATATACTGTACACTCTCAGAAAACAAGGTGCTATCTAGAACCTAAATCAATATACTGTACACTCTCAGAAAACAAGGTGCTATCTAGAACCTAAATCAATATACTGTACACTCTCAGAAAACAAGGTGCTATCTAGAACCTAAATCAATATACTGTACACTCTCAGAAAACAAGGTGCTATCTGGAACCTAAATCAATATACTGTACACTCTCAGAAAACAAGGTGCTATCTAGAACCTAAATCAATATACTGTACACTCTCAGAAAACAAGGTGCTATCTAGAACCTAAATCAATATACTGTACACTTAGAAAACAAGGTGCTATCTAGAACCTAAAAGGGTTCTTCGGCTGTCCCGATATGATAACCATTTGAAGAACCTTTGTTAGTTCCAGGTAGAACCCATTTGATTCCAAGTATAACTGTTTTTGGTTCCATGTAGAACCCTTTCCACAAATGGTTCTACCTGGAACCACAAAGTGTTTTACCTGGAACCAAAAAGGGTTCTCCTATGGGGACAGCTGAAGAACCTTTTTGGAACCCTTTTTTCTAAGAGTGTACGGTGTAAGGTTGACATTGAGTGTTGGTATGGTGGCAAAGAGAAGTTTCCTGTCGTTACATCTGCTAGTCCGTTCCCAGTACTCCAGGAGAACCAGATATAAAGGAATCATCAGGCTGCTCCAAACTGTATACAGTAAATGATGGTACAAAGTCGTCCCATGTCCTGCCAATATTACTCACTGTCAGTGAAGAAGACGTGAGCTCCTCTGTATCTGGGCGACCGCGGGTCTCTGAAGTCATCTATGAGTGCCTCCACAGTCTGGGTAGGAGAAGGAACGGAAACATCACAAATCTTACCAAAGAAAGCCAAAGTTTTCTGCTCCTGCGTGTCTCAGATGGAACCCAATGCCAGTGCTGTGGGTTCGATTCCCACCGGAACCACCCATACAGTTGAAGTCGGAGGTTTGCATACACCTAAGCCAAATACATTTAAACTCAGTTTTTCACAATTCCTGATATTTAATCCTAGTAAAAATTCCCTGTCTTAGGTCAGTTAGGATCACCACTTTATTTTAAGAATGTGAAATGTCAGAATAATAGTAGAGAGAATTATCTATTTCAGCTTTTATTTCTTTCATCACATTCCCAGTGGGTCAGAAGTTTACATACACTCAATTAGTATTTGGTAACATTGCCTTTAAATTGTTTAACTTGGGTCAAACGTTTCGGGTAGCCTTCCACAAGCTTCCCACAATAAGTTGGGTGAATTTTGGCCCATTCCTGCTGACAGAACTGGTGTAACTGAGTCAGGTTTGTAGGCCTCCTTGCTCGCACACGCTTTTTCAGTTCTGCCCACAAATGTTCTATAGGGTTGAGGTCAGGGCTTTGTGATGGCCACTCCAATACCTTGACTTTGTTGTCCTTAAGCCAATTTGCCACAACTTTGGAAGTATGGTTGGGTCATTGTCCATTTGGAAGACCCACTTGCAACCAAGCTTTGACTTCCTGACTGATGCCTTGAGATGTGGCTTCAATATACCCACATAATTTTCTTTCCTCATGATGCCATCTATTTTGTGAAGTGCACCAGTCCCTCCTGCAGCAAAGAACCCCCACAACATGATTCTGCCACCCCCGTGCTTCACGGTTGGGATGGTGTTCTTCAGCTTGCAAGCGTCCCACTTTTTCCTGCAAACATAACAATGGTCATTATGGCCAAACGGTTCTATTTTTGTTTCATCAGACCAGAGGACATTTCTCCAAAAAGTACAATCTTTGTCCCCAATTGCAGTTGCAAACCGTAGTCTGGCTGTTTTATGGCGGTTTTGGAACAGTGGCTTCTTCCTTGCTGAGCGGCCTTTCAGGTTATGTCGATATAGGACTTGTTTTACTGTGGATATATATACTTTAGTACCTGTTTCCACCAGCATCTTCACAAGGTCCTTTGCTGTTGTTCTGGAATTGATTTGCATCAAAGTACGTTCATCTCTAGGAGACAGAACGCGTCTCCTTCCTGAGCGTTATGACGGCTGCGTGGTCCCATGGTGTTAATACTTGCGTACTATTGTTTGTACAGATGAATGTGGTACCTTCAGGTGTTTGGAACCAGACTTGTGGAGGTCTACAATTTTTTTCGGAGGTCTTGGCTGATTTATTTTGATTTTCCCATGATGTCGAGCAAAGAGGCACTGAGTTTGAAGGTAGGCCTTGCAATACTTCCACAATTACACCTCCAATTGACTCAAATAATGTAAATTAGCCTATCAGAAGCTTCTAAAGCCATGACATCATTTTCTGGAATTTTCCAAACTGTTTAAAGGCACAGTCAACTTAGTGTATGTAAACTTCTGACCCACTGGAATTGTGATATAGTGAATTATAAGTGAAATAATATGTCTGTAAACAATTGTTGGAAGAATTACTTGAGTCATGCACAAAGTAGATGTCCTAACCGACTTGCCAAAATCTATAGTTTGTTAACATGAAATCTGTGGAGTGGTTGAAAAATGAGTTTTAAAGACTTCAACCTAACTTCCGACTTCAACTGTATGTAAATGTATGCATGTGCTACAGTAAATCGCTTTGGATAAACGCATTTACTAAAACTAAATGGTTCCAATACCTCATCACTGGGAGTTATTAGGTAAATGGCCTCCATACTGGGAAGAGGCTCCCGCTTCTTGCCAATGTCTTCAACAACTGGACAGGAGAGGAGAGAAAGCACAGTCATTCAGTTAGCCTATGAAGTGATGCTGAACATTGAGCTAGCATGTGCGTGCGCGATGTTGACGGAGTGGTACTCACTGGTGATGCCCTCTGACATGATATCTGTCATCTTACAGCAGGATGACATCATCCTCATGCTCAGCTTGTCTACTACCAGAACCTGGGGGAGGACAGGGACGGCACAGGTCAGAGGTTACAGGGGGTCAAGGGCTGAGTCCCAAATGGCACCCTATTCCCTATATAGTGTGCGACTTTTGACTTGGGCTCAGACAAGCACTATCATGTACTATCACAGACACAGTCATTCTTAATGTCATTGATATAAAAGCTGCCCATACCTTCCATTCTCCCTTCTTGTGCACCTTCTTGATGACATCATTCATAATCTCTGTAAACAGAGGAATAATTGATTAGCACACATTTCAACTTACACATTAACCTCTACAGTACAGGAGCTGTGTCCCGCCCTCGGAACGCTTGAGCTAACGTGCGCTAATGTGATTAGCATTATATTGTAAGTAACAAGAACATTTCCCAGGACATAGACATATCTTATATTGGCAGAAAGCTTAAATTCTTGTTAATCTAACTGCACTGTCCAATTAACAATAGATATTACAGTGAAATAATACCATGCTATTGTTTGAGAAGAGTGCACAGTTTTGTACTTGAAAATGTATCAATAAACCAATAGGCAGATTTGGGCAGACTTGGTACAACATTTTGAACAGTAATGCAATGGTTCATTGGATATGTCTAAAACTTTGCACATACACTGCTGCCATCTAGTGGCCAAAACGTAAATTGCCTCTGGACTCCTAAGTAATATTATGTCATTCCCTTGCAATTCAAAGACGATGTGACAAAAAACCAAATAAAACAATTTTTTTTCTTTGTATTATCTTTTACCAGATCCAATGTGTTAGTGTTATATTCTCCTACATTCATTTCACATTTCCACAAACTTCAAAGTGTTTCCTTTCAAATGGTATCAAGAATATGCATATCCTTGCTTCAGGTCCTGAGCTACAGGCAGTTAGATTTGGGTATGTAATTTTAGGCAAAAAAAAAAAAAAAAGGGTCAGATCCTTAAGTTAAACTGTTCTGTGCTAAAAAGCACAAGCACTGTAGGCTATTTGCCCCTTGTATACAGTATAGTCACATTAGGCCATCCTTCCAAATCTTGTCTTGTTGACTCAAACTATTGGAACAACTTAAGCGAATCCTGGGTATCTGAGCATAATGCTTCAGGTAAAAAAGTGCATGTTAGATATTTTGGTCTAGTGAATTCTTAGTTTAGCAGTGAGGCCACAGATAGAATTTAATGGGCTCCAATGAGGGGTCTGAAGTGGGCAGTCATACCAGTGTAACACTCATTACATCTGTGAGGAGTCTGGGAACCTGGTGCCCCGTTGGAACCACCTGGGAGACAGTTGTTGCATCCCAAATGCCAGTCTGTGGTAGTGGAGAGGGGGGAGGATCAGCTTTGAATCTATAGTTAAAAAGATGGCCCATCTATCTACTGGAATGAGTCAGTGAGAGGGACACACAGCAATCATAAGGCCTAATCTCTTCCAATCCTCTTACGCCACAGAACCACCAGGATCGCTATTTCTGGGCTCTTTCTGTGCCACAGGATGTGATGTCACAGGGAAACATGTTTACTCACTCAGACACACACACACACACACACACACACGTATGCTCGATATGGCTAGTATCCTAAAAAGAAATCTCCATTAAATACATTCATCAGTGTTATTTGATTTTAAATATGTATAAGTATTAAATGAGTAGTAGCTACAATAGCTTCCAAAAGTATTCACACCCCTTGACTTTTTCCACATTTTGTTAGATGTTGTGCCACTGATCTACACACAATAACCCACGAAGGCAAAGTGGAATTTTGTTTTTAGAAAAGTGTACTAATTAATAAAAAATTAAAAGCTAAAATGTCTTGAGTCAATAAGTATTCAACCCCTTTGTTATGGCAAGCCTAAATACTTTCAGGAGTAAAAATGTGCTTAAAAAGTAACATAATAAGTTGTCTTTATCAAGTACAGATTCAACCACAAAGACCAGGGAGGTTTTCCAATGCTTCGCAAATAAGGGCACCTATTGGTAGAACATTTTTAAAAATTTAAAATAGCAGACATTAAATATCCCTTTGAGCATGGTGACGTTATTAATTACACTTTTTGTGGTGTATCAATACACCCAGTCACTACAAAGATACAGGCGTCCTTCCTAACTCAGTTGCCAGAGAGGAAGGAAACCGCTCAGGGATTTCACCATGAGGCGAATGGTTATTTTAAAACAGTTGCAGAGTTTATTGGCTGTGATAGGAGATAGGAGATAAGGAGGATAAATGACAGAGCGAAAAGGAGGAAGTCTGTACATAATAAAACACACCTGTCTATATAAGGTCACACAGTTGACATGCATGCAAAAACCAAGCCATGATGTCGAAGGAACTGTCCATAGAGTTCCTAGACATGATTGTGTCGAGGCACAGAGCTGGGGAAGGGTACCAAAACATTTCTGCAGCATTGAAGCTCCCTAAGAACACAGTGGCCACCATTCTTAAATGGAAGAAGTTTGGAACCACTAAGACTCTTCTTAGAGCTTGCCGCCCTTCCAAACTGAGCAATCAGGGGAGAAGGGCCATGGTCAGGGAGGTGACCAAGAACCTGATGGTCACTCTGACAGAACTCCAGAGTTCCTCTGTGGAGATGGGAGAACCTTCCAGAAGGACAGCCATCTCTGCAGCACTCCACCAATCAGACCTTTATGGTAGAGTGGCGAGACGGAAGCCACTCCTCAGTAAAAGGCACATGACAGCCCGCGTGTAGTTTGCCAAAAGGCACCTAAAATTCTCAGACCATGAGAAACAAGATTCTCTATTCTGATGAAACCAAGATTCAACTCTTTGGCCTGAATGCCAGGCATCACATTTGAAGGAAACCTGGCACCATCCCTACAGTGAAGCATGGTGATGGCAGCATCATGCTGTGGGGATGTTTTTGAGCGGCAGGGACTGGGAGACTAGTCAGGATTGAGGGAAAGATTAACAGAGAAAAGTACAGAGAGATCCTTGATGAAAACATGCTCCAGAGAGCTCAGGACCTCAGACTGGGGCGAAGGTTCACCTTCCAACAGGACAACGACCCCAAGCACACAGCCAAGACAACGCAGGAGTGACTTCGGGACAAGTCTCTGAATGTCCTTGATTGGCCAAGCCAGAGCCCGGACTTGAACCAGATCTAACATCTCTGGAAAGACCTGAAAATAGCTGTGCAGGATCTGGTCACCTCACTGACAGAGCTTGAGAGGATCTGCAGAGAAGAATGGAAGAAACTCCCCAAATACAGGTGTGCCAAGCTTGTAGGGTCATACCCAAGAAGACTCAAGGCTGTAATCGCTGCCAAAGGTGCTTCAACAAAGTAATGAATAAAGGGTCTAAATACTTATTTAAATGTAATATTTCCGTTTTTTATTTTTAATAAATAAATGTTGCTTTGTCATTGTGGGGTATTGTGTGTAGATTGATTGACATTTTAGAATAAGGCTGTAACCTAATAAAATGTGAAAAAAGTCTAAAGGCATCTAATTACTTTCCGAAGGCACTGAAAACCTTCATCCCCAGCTTAAAAAGATTGTTACATAGAGCATGGATCCGAAAAGCCAGAGAGATAATTATTTGGCTGTTGTGTCAGGTTACACTCTTTAGGAGAACCCTTTTTGATTCCAGGTAAAACCTTTTGGGTTCCTGGTAGAACCTTCTGTGCCAAAAACGGTTCTACTTGGAACAAAACCGGTTCAACATGGAACCAAAAGTAGTTCTTCAAAGGGTGTCGCATAGCAGGCTCTCTGTTTCCCAAACGTATCTTAACATGCATTACCTCCACTGAAAGACAAAACAAGACAATATCACAAATATATAACAATCAAATATATAACAATCAACCTACTCAATCATCCAGTTAAGATTTCAGAAATTAAGAATACAAATGTGCCTGTATGCTTCATTGTTGTTGTTTTGAATTTGAGTTGGGTGGGTTGATAATTGAGGTGTTAGTTAATTGAGAATGAGTTCTGTATCCAATTACCCAATTGGATTAGCTAGGGGGAATTGCCCCAATGCCTCATGAGAGAGTCGGTCAGCAACAACAAACTAACAAGCAGCTTTGGCATGGGAGATAATGTCTGTGTCTCAAATGGCACCTTATTCACTGTATAGTGCACTACTTTTGACCAAGACCCAAATGGGCCCATAGGGCTCCGGTCAACATTTGTTAACTATATAGGGAATAGGGTGCCATTTTGGACTCAACCACTAAACTCCTTCTGTCTGTCTAAGACGGACGACCACAACTATTGTGTCTCAGAAGGTAAACAGAAGAGCCAACCCACTGGTCACAAACTGGTTGAATCTACATTGTTTCAACGTAATCTGCCAATGTATTGTGACACTGAATCTACGATAATAAATTGGATTTGAAAAAAGTGTGAAAAAAGCTACCCTTTGGTCACCCGTCTAGGGTTTTAACCAACGCCAAGCCCTGCCTAGCTATGATATTTGTAACTGACTATTACCAGTGTGCTATTGTGAGAACTAATGAATAGGAATACTGTAAATCAAATCAAACTTTATTTAACGTGAATTTAAAGTTTGATTTGATTTAGTCCTATTCTTTAACTTTGGGTTGTGATGGAGACGTGAAACCAACAGATCAATTATTAACTAAAACCCACTGGGCACAAACTGGTTGAATCATCGTTGTTTCAATGTAATTTGTCGACGTATTATGATGTGGAATCTATATGAAAAAAGTCATCAGTAATCAACGTAAACTGTTGGTTCGGCTATTAACCAATCCCATCCCTGCTTATGTATTATATTTGTCACTGACTATTATCAATGTGCTATCGTGAGAATGATTGTTGAGAGATCTCCACATAAAAATGAAATAGATTCACTGTTGCTATCGAAGTCATTGCAAAGGGTAGATTTAAATGAGCAAATGAAATGACCATACTTTTTCACTCATATATCATCAATTATGCTATTTAGGCCTATATAGCAATTGCAATATAATCAACAACTATTGTTTCAATTTAACCCAGAATTCAACTAAACATAGACAATACAATAGTCCTAGGGTTTCAAGATGTACATGTAATGATATTTGGCTATATTGAATTGTGTTTGGTTGTCAGCACAACCAAATATCAACTTTTGAAGCAGATGTATCTTCTGCTTGGATAGTTCGATCTGTCCCATTGATTTATTCTGGCCACTGACTTAGTCTGGCTTTAATTCCAGTTTGTCTACAAATGAATAATTGATATGTTGGATTCACGTCTCCATCTCAACCAAACATCTAAGTTAAAGAACAGGACTAAATCAAATCAATATTTAAAAGTGCATTTAAAGTTTGGTTTGATTTAGCCTTAAAGTTGAAGTCGGAAGTTTACATACACTTAGGTTGAAGTCATTAAAACTCATTTTTCAACCACTCCACAGATTTCATGTTAACAAACTATAGTTTTGGCAAGTTGGTTAAGACATCTTTGTGCATGACACAAGTAATTCTTCCAACAATTGTTTACAGATTATTCCAGTGGGTCAGAAGTTTACATACACTAAGTTGACTGTGCCTTTAAACAGCTTGGAAAATTCCAGAAAATGATGTCATGGCTTTAGAAGCTTCGGATAGGCTAATTGACATAATTTGAGTCAATTGGAGGTGTACCTGTGGATGTATTTCAAGGCCTACCTTCAAACTCAGTGCCTCTTTGCTCGACATCATGGGGAAATCAAAAGAAATCAGCCAAGACCTCAGAAAAAAATTGTAGACCTCCACAAGTCTGGTTCCAAACACCTGAAGGTACCACGTTCATCTGTACAAACAATAGTATGCAAGTATAAACACCATGGGACCACGCAGACGTCATACTGCTCAGGAAGGAGACGCGTTTTGTCTCCTAGAGATGAACGTACTTTGGTGCGAAAAGTGCAAATCAATCCCAGAACAACAGGACCTTGTGAAGATGCTGGAGGAAACAGGTACTAAAGTATCTATATCCACAGTAAAATGAGTCCTATATCGGCCGCTCAGCAAGGAAGAAGCCACTGCTCCAAAACCGCCATAAAACAGCAAGACTACGGTTTGCAACTGCACATGGGGACAAAGATCGTACGTTTTGGAGAAATGTCCTCTGGTGTGATGAAACAAAAATAGAACTGTTTGGCCATAATGACCATTGTTATGTTTGGAGGAAAAAGGGTGATGCTTGCAAGCCGAAGAACACCATCCCAACCGTGTAGCACGGGGGTGGCAGCATCATGTTGTGGGGGTGATTTGCTGCAGGAGGGACTGGTGCACTTCACAAAATAGATGGCATCATGAGGAAGCAAAATTATGTGGATATATTGAAGCAACATCTCAAGACATCAGTCAAGAAGTTAAAGCTTGGTCTCAAATGGGTCTTCCAAATAGACAATGACCCCAAGCATACTCAATCCTATAAAACATGTGTGGGCAAAACTGAAAAAACGTCTGCGAGCAAGGAGGCCCACAAACCTGACTCAGTTACACCAGTTCTGTCAGGAGGAATGGGCCAAAATTCACCCAACTTATTGTGGGAAGCTTGTGGAAGGCTACCCGAAACGTTTGACCCAAGTTAAACAATTTAAAGGCAATGCTACCAAATACTAATTGAGTGTATGTAAACTTCTGACCCACTGGGAATGTGATGAAAGAAATAAAAGCTGAAATAAATCTCTCTACTATTATTCTGACATTTCACATTCTTAAAATAAAGTGGTGATCCTAACTGACCTAAAACAGGGAATTTTTACTAGGATTAAATATCAGGAATTGTGAAAAACTGAGTTTAAATGTATTTGGCTAAGGTGTATGTAAACGTCCGACTTCAACTGTAGATTTATGGTTGAAATGGAGACGTGAATACAACTATTCACGTAGTAGTTGTATTCAGACAAACTGGAATTAAAGCCAGACTAAGTCAGTGAGACAGATGGAACTATCCAAGCAGTAGATACATCTCCTTTAAATATTGCAATCAGCAGTTGCTACATCCATTTTTGGATTTACAAATTAATGATATGTACCTATTGATTCTTGAAGAATATAACTTATACAGTAGATGCCTCATGAGTCTAGTTCAACTGTTGTACCCCATCAACCCAAAATATAAGCTTGTTTTAAACTAAGTAAATGCAAACATACACCATGTAGCCTCAACATGGTTACAACTATAGTTTTGATATCATGGATGGTCAGTCCTTTTCCAAAGCTATGAATGTTTGAGTGGTTAGATTTCTCCAAACCCATTCCTTAGCTTTTTACAGAAACAAGGGTGGGGTCTGTGAGAGATATTTGGGTGACAACTAAACCAAAAATTCAGACATTGTTTTCCATTGGAGTTAGGTTGTGTTTTTGGATGGTTGAAAGTAGTGATAAGACAATAGAAATTCAACTAACTTTTCTCTGTCTTTTTGGGGTGGGTGACTTCCATTGATTGTTAATTTATTCTACAGTATTTGTCATACCCATGTGTATTTATGTCTGTATGACAATAAAAGCCTTTAGGATTAAGAGCAAAACAACACAGAAACTTCTTCAACACAGACAGACTGATTGGTCAACAAACTGTGATTTTCAGGAAGTCCAGCATGGCTAGCAGTTGGTGATGCTGAATGTTACTGGTGGCTGGTTGGAGTTGGAGACCACAGCTCACTTCACACCAGTGGGACAAACTCTGAATCACCATAGCACCACCCTCTCTCACCTCAATCAAATACAGTGGGTATCTGAGGAGGTATTAAATAGAGGATACCCACACAATAGCAACACACATTAACCCCAATATATCTATTCCCCTGTCTACCAAAAATAGAAAAGACTGCCAGCCAAACAGTGGAAGTGTAATGTATCACTTTATCATGCATGAAAAACGTCTTGCTTTTTATGCACTACCGGAGAAACCAGGTCGTATGCTGTTCTTGAATGTAACGCTCAAAACACGCGTTTTGAGCGTTTCGTTTGTCTCTGAGCTGCTGTTTGTTACCTCTTGGCTACCTGCCAAGTTTTACGTTTTTATAACTGTTTAAATCTATTTTGATTTAACACATTTTTCCAACGTCTTAATTATTATTATTTTTTCTACGTTTTTGTATTATAATTTATTTAATTTTTTCATTCAACATTTTTATCCCGGACGCTTTATCTGGACATGGTTCTACAGGACTTCCACCAGCCGAAGCTAAGTAGTAACATTATTAACACTATGTCATCTGACGTTAACTGCAGTCACTGTATTCATCACATACAGGAAAACTATTGCCTTATGGCGAGGATAGCCTCGCTGCAAGCCCAGCTTCAGACGCAATCGTTAGGCAAGGGCAATATAAGTGTAGGAAAGGATGAAATTGCGTCTGTGTCACCAGTAAGTACAGTTACTATTAAAAATCCCCTCGCACAGTCCCCGCAGCCGGACATTTTTCTCAGGGCTTCTGGAAAGAAATGCAGTCGGCATGTTCAACCGGTGTCGCTCATTCAGCCGACAGAAACTTTCAACCCGTTCTCCCCATTAAGCAACGAGTCGGAGCCAGAGACTTCTCAGGTCTCTCCTCCACCCGTTACGGGGTCTGAACCACCGAAGCCTCCTACCATTAGCTCTGACAAATTGAAAACCCTAGTCATTGGCGACTCCATTACCCGCAATATTAGATTTAAGAATCATCCAGCGATTATACACTGTTTACCAGGGGGCAGGGCTACCGACGTAAAGGCTAATCTAAAGATGGTGCTGGCTAAAAATAAATGTGGCGAGTGTAGAGAATATAGAGATATTGTTATCCACGTCGGCACCAACGATGTTAGGATGAAACAGTCAGAGGTCACCAAGCACAACATAGCTTCTGTGTGTAAATTAGCTAGAAAGATGTGTCGGCATCGAGTAATTGTCTCTGGCCCCCTCCCAGTTAGGGGGAGTGATGAGCTCTACAGCAGAGTCTCACAACTCAATCGCTGGTTGAAAACTGTTTTTTGCCCCTCCCAAAGGATAGAATTTGTAGACAATTGGCCCTCTTTCTGGGACTCACCCACGAACAGGACCAAGCCTGGCCTGCTGAGGAGTGACGGACTCCATCCTAGCTGGAGGGGTGCTCTTATTTTATCTATGAACATAGACGAGGCTCTAACTCCTCTAGCTCCACTATGAGATAGGGTGCAGGCCAGGGAGCAGGCTGTTAGCCAGCCTGCCAGTTTAGTGGAGTCTGCCACTAGCATAGTCAGTGTAGTCAGCTCAGTTAGCCCCATTGAGACCGTGTCTGTGCCTCGATCTAGGTTGCGCAAACCTAAACATGGCGGTGTTCGCCTTAGTAATCTCACTGGAATAAAGACCTCCTCCATTCCTGTCATTATTGAAAGAGGTTGTGATATCTCACTTCTTAAAATAGGGTTACTTAATGTTAGATCCCTCACTTCCAAGGCAGTTATAGTCAATGAACTAATCACTGACCATAATCTTGATGTGATTGGCCTGACTGAAACATGGCTTAAGCCTGATGAATTTACTGTGTTAAACGAGGCCTCTCCTCCTGGTTACACTAGTGACCATGTCCCCCGCGCATCCCGCAAAGGCGGAGGTGTTGCTAACATTTACGATAGCAAATTTCAATTTACCCCCCAAAAAAGGACAGCGTTTTCATCTTTTGAGCTTCTAGTCATGGAATCTAAGCAGCCCACTCAATCACTTTTTATAGCTACTGTTTACAGGCCTCCTGGGCCTTATACAGAGTTCCTTACTGAGTTCTCTGAATTCCTATCAGACCTTGTAGTCATGGCAGATAATATTCTAATTTTTGGTGACTTTAACATTCACATGGAAAAGTCCACAGATCCACTACAAAAGGCTTTCGGCGCCATCATCGACTCAGTGGGTTTTGACCAACATGTCTCCGGACCTACTCATTGCCACAATCATACACTGGATCTAGTTCTGTCCCGTGGAATAAATATTGTGGATCTAAATGTTTTTCCTCATAATCCTGGACTATCGGACCACCATTTTATTTCGTTTGCAATCGCAACAAATAATCTGCTTAGACCCCAACCAAGGATCATCAAAAGCCGTGCTATAAATTCTCGGACAACCCAAAGATTCCTAGACGCCCTTCCGGACTCCTTCCACCTATCCAAGGACGTCGCAGTACAAAAATCAGTTAACAATCAAACTGAGGATCTAAATTTAACCTTGCGTAATACTTTAGATGTAGTCGCACCCCTAAAAACAAAAAACATTTGCCAAAAGAAACTAGCTCCCTGGTACACAGAAAATACCCGAGCTCTGAAGCAAGCTTGCAGAAAGCTGGAACGGAAATGGCGCTCCACCAAACTGGAAGTCTTCCTACTAGCTTGGAAAGAAAGTACAGTGCAATATCGAAAAGTCCTCACTGCTGCTCGATCATCCTATTTTTCCAACCTAATTGAGGAGAATAAGAATAATCCTAAATTTCTATTTGATACTGTTGCAAAGCTAACTAAAAAGCAGCATTCCCCAAGAGAGGATGCCTTTCACTTCAGCAGCGATGAATTCATGAACTTCTTCAACGAAAAGATCTTTATCATTAGAAAGCAAATTACAGACTCCTTTTTGAGTCTGCATATTTCCCCAAAGCTCAGCTGTCCTGAGTCGGCACAGAACTGCCAGGACCTGGGATCAATGGAGACACTCAAGTGTTTTAATCCTATATCTCTTGACACATTCATGAAAATTGTCATGGCCTCTAAACCTTCAACCTGCATACTGGACCCTATTCCAACTAAACTACTGAAAGAGCTACTTCCTGTGCTCGGCCCTCCTATGCTGAACATAATAAATGGCTCCCTCTCCACCGGATGTGTACCAAACTCTCTAAAAGTGGCAGTAATAAAGCCGCTCTTGAAAAAGCCAAGCCTTGACCCAGAAAATGTAAAAAACTATCGGCCTATATCGAATCTCCCATTTCTCTCAAAAATCTTAGAAAAAGCTGTTGCGCAGCAACTCACTGCCTTCCTGAAGACAAATAATGTATACGAAACACTTCAGTCTGGTTTTAGACCCTATCATAGCACTGAGACTGCACTTGTGAAAGTGGTAAACGACCTTTTAATGGCGTCAGACCAGGGCTCTGCATCTGTCCTCGTGCTCTTAGACCTTAGTGCTGCTTTTGACACCATCGATCATCATATTCTTTTGGAGAGATTGGAAACCTTAATTGGTCTACACGGACAAGTTCTTGCCTGGTTTAGATCTTATTTGTCGGAGAGATATCAGTTTGTCTCCGTGGATGGTTTGTCCTCTGACAAATCAATTGTAAGTTTCGGTGTTCCTCAAGGTTCCGTTTTGGGGCCACTTTTGTTTTCACTATATATTTTACCCCTTGGTGATGTCATTCGGAAACATAATGTTAACTTCCATTGCTATGCGGACGACACACAGCTGTACATTTCGATGAAACATGGTGATGCACCAAAATTGCCTGCCCTGGAAGCCTGTGTTTCAGACATAAGGAAGTGGATGGCGGCAAATTTTTTACTTTTAAATTCTGACAAAACAGAGATGCTAGTTCTAGGTCCCAAGAAACAAAGAGATCTGCTTTTGGATCTGACAATTAATCTTGATGGTTGTACAGTCGTCTCCCAAAAAAGTGTGAAGGACCTTGGCATTACTCTGGACCCTGATCTCTCTTTTAATGAACATATCAAGAATATTTCAAGGATAGCTTTTTTCCATCTTCGTAACATTGCAAAAATCAGACATTTTTTGTCCAAAAATGATGCGGAAAAGCTAATCCATGCTTTTGTCACTTCTAGATTAGATTACTGCAATGCTCTACTCTCCGGCTACCCGGATAAAGCACTAAATAAACTTCAATTAGTGCTAAACACGGCTGCTAGAATCCTGACTAGAACCAAAAGATTTGATCATATTACTCCTGTGCTAGCCTCTCTACACTGGCTTCCTGTTAAGGCTAGGGCTGATTTCAAGGTTTTACTGCTAACCTACAAAGCATTACATGGGCTTGCTCCTACTTATCTCTCAGATTTGGTCCTGCCGTACATACCTACACGTACGCTCCGGTCACAAGACGCAGGCCTCCTTATTGTCCCTAGAATCTCTAAGCAAACAGGTGGAGGAAGGGCTTTCTCCTATAGAGCTCCATTTTTATGGAATGGTCTGCCTATCCATGTGAGAGACGCAGACTCTGTCTCAATCTTTAAGTCTTTACTGAAGACTCACCTCTTCAGTATGTCCTATGATTGAGTGTAGTCTGGCCCAGGGGTGCAAGGGTGAACAGCAAGGCTCTGGAGCGACGAACCACCCTTGCTGTCTCTGCCTGGCCGGTTCCCGTCTCTCCATTGGGATTCTCTGCCTCTGACCCTATTACGGGGGCTGAGTCACTGGCTTACTGGTGCTTTCCATGCCATTCCTAGGAGGGGTGCGTCACTTCCTGTCCGGTTTGTCGCCCCCTCTGGCTTGTGCAGTGGAGGGGATCTTTTCGTGGACTATACTCAGCCTTGTCTCAGGGTAGTAAGTTGGTGGTTGTTGATATCCCCCTATTGGTGTAGGGGCTGTGCTTGGCAGAGTGGGTGAGGTTATATCCTGCCTGGTTGGCCCTGTCCGGGGGTATTGTCTGGGTATTGTCGGAGGGGGCCACAGTGTCTCCTGACCCCCCTGTCTCAGCCTCCAGGACCTATGCTGCAATAGTCTATGTGCCAGGGGGCTAGGGTCAGTTTGTTAAATCTGATGTTATTATCCAGTGTCTTGTGTGAATTTAAGTATGCTCCCTCTAATTCGCTCTCTCTCCCACTCTACCCCCTCTCCCGGAGGACCTGAGCCTACCCGGAGGACCATGCTTCAGGACCACCTGTCCTGATGACTCCTAGCTGTCCCCAGTCCACCTGGTTGTGCTGCTGCACCGGTTTCAACTCCTCTGCCTGCGGTTATGGAACCCTGACCTGTTCATTGGACGTGCCACCCTGTCCCAGACCTGCTGTTTTCACCTCACTCTCGCTCTATTGCACTGAAAAACCAAGTGACATTCACTGCTGATGTATTTACCTGTTGCAACCTCCACAACTACTTTTATTATTATTTGACCCTGCTGGTCATCTATGAACATTTGAACATCTTGGAGAAAGAACTGGCCTTAATGGCCATGAATTGTTATAATCTCCACCCGGCACAGCCAGAAGAGGACTGGCCACCCCTCAGAGCCTGGTTCCTCTCTAGGTTTCTTCCTAGGTTTTGCCTTTCTAGGGAGTTTTTCCTAGCCACCGTGCTTCTACATCTGCATTGCTTGCTGTTTGGGGTTTTAGGCTGGGTTTCTGTATAGCACTTTGTGACATCGGCTGATGTAAAAAGCGCTTTATAAATAAATTTTGATTGATTGAACACAGCAGATTTATTTTAAAAGTGCACAATACAAAGTAATAGGCCTACACCAGTGGAGGCTGCTGATGGGAGGACGGCTCATAATAATGTCTGGAATGGAGCAAATAAAATGGCATCAAACACATGGAAACCATGTGTGTGATGTATTTGATACCACTCCACTAATTGCGCCCAGCCATTACCATGAGCCCATCCTTCCCAATTAAGATGCCACCAACCTCCTGTGGCCTACACGTTTTCATCCACATAAGGAGAGATTTTCCTCTCTCGTGGGGGATTTAGGTAACCGAGTGTGGAGCTGTGTTGTGGTGGATCCATACAGCCAGGCGCACTGCTCCCTGAAGAGAATGACAGTGGAAGAGCTTAATCCGTATGGATTTAGCGCATGTGGATTTAAACGACAATTCCATATTGCAACTCACTACAAAAAAAATGCCAGAATTGTATAATGCACAGCATTAAAACAGAACATTAAAATACCAACATTTTGCAATATCTAATGAGGCAGAAAAATAGGATAATCGAGGGTGCGGTGGTGCGCCTTTACGGACGTTGTGCAATCGTATGGGACGCGAGACACACTAGATTTCACTTCCAATAGGTCTACTTCTGGACACGTTTTTGGCTAAATAATGTATTTAATATGTTTGATATGTGTTTGATATGCAAGTTAAGATCTAAATAAAATAGTAATTCAAACCAACTAAATGGTTTGCCTAAATTAGACAACTTTTACAGAATGTCAAAAATAATGTCAAAATAGCCTAGGCCTGCACACAGTACCTGACAAAAATACAAAATAACCATAGTGCATAGACCTACATAACGAAGTGATGTAGGTCTATGCACTAAAAACAAAAATACAATACATATTCTTACTTTCTCCAACAATGGCTTTTAGTCCGAGTGGTGCCATGGTGATGTCTCTGTCGTGGACGCGTCTACACCTCCCCTTCTCTCTCCCTCTCAACCCGACCCAACCACCGCTAATACTTTGTAGTACTGTAGGCCGCGGGACAACATACAAAGTGATTGCATACAGAAGGACGGTATTGCGTCGAAAATAATCTCTTCCACGAAAATAATCCCTTCCACGCCTACACTTGTACAACCATGCCGATTTCAGCTGTCTGTCATACAATGCCACGGCCAACCTACTTCAACTTGAAATCGACATCCACATAGCCTATGTTTGACTGTTGCAGTGTTATTACTTATCAAGTTAAATAAAGTAATTTAACTACTTTAATAGGCTATTAGGGTTAGAGTAAATATATCAGTTATGGGCCTAGTAATTTGTATAAAACAATGAGGTTATTGTACAACCCTAATTGAAAAAAATGTAATGATAAGACCATTGAATTATTATTTTAACATACTGTATTCTCACAGCAACCGCAATAGGACACAACACAATAGACTACATTAACTACATTATCAACAATACCTACAGATGTCCACAGGGTGGCAGTAATGCAAGGCAAACACAGCGTTCCATTGGAAAGGAATGTACTTTTGTTGTACCAAAATGCAAAAACACAGTCGGTGTGTTCGAAGCGTTACTGCCTTCGTCACACTGACGCTTTCGAACACACCGACTGTGAAGTTGCACAAAATAGTATGCAGCATCATTTAATTATGTGTGCAACAAAAGTTCAACATTCACCTTCTGCTACCATTTCTGTCAAGCCATACACACATACAGTGACGCATTCGATCTGTACGCACCACACAGAACACACTGCAACTGCATCTCCAACGCAATGCAACTGCATCTCCAACGCAATGCTGCAAGGCAAACGCAGTGTTCCATTGGAAATGAATGTACTTCTGGTGTACCAAAATTCAATAACACTGTAGGTGTGATCGAGGTATCAGGTCTTGTCTTGTGCATACACTAGGGGTAGGTAACCCTGTTCCTGGAGTGCCACAGATACTGCATGATTTTTGTTTCAACTAGGCATGCATCTGACCAACTGAGCTAATTGATCAGTTTAATTTCACGCACCTGGTCTTCCAGGTTGGTTAAATAAAAAATGTAACCTTAATTTACCTGCCGCCCTGAAACGCATTCCTCACGCCTCGATCACACCTACAGCAACATTACGCAAAATGGTACGCAGCATCATCTGGATATTTGTGCAAACAAAAGTTTTAAATTCACCTTCATTTCTGTCAAGCCGTCTACGCATACAGTTTGACGCATACGTTGGGTTCGATAAATCCAACATATGCACCACACAGAATGCACTGCAATTGCCTCTGCGTTCCGTTGGAAATCTCTACTTCTGGTGTACCAAAATGCAATGCAATTTGGGGACAGGTCGAAACACATTAAACATTCACGGCCATTTAGTTAGCTAGCTTTCTGTTACTAGCTCATTTGTACTGGGATATCAACATTGGGTTGTTACTTGAAATGCACAAAGTCATTGTTTTCTGGATCGTTGTAGAATTTGGACTCATTTTGAGTCACACAAAAACCTGTGTTCTCTACTCCGACGATTAATCGACAAGGGGGAAACCTAGTTAGTTTCTCTCCTCTTGTGTCTAGTCTTCTTCTTCTTCTTCTTCTTCTGTGGACTTTATGTGGCGGTTGGCAACCAACTTTAAGGCGGATCACCACCACCAACTGGACTGGAGTGTGGACCTCAGTTCCTTCAATTATCCACGTGTGTATATGCTCCTAAAAACCAATGAAGAGATAGCAGAGGCGGGACGTGCAGCGAGTCAAGAGTAAAAAATAGAACCAAGTTCTATTTTAGTGCCTGGCTTCGCAGACGCTCGTTGACGCACGTTATGGGAGCGGTGTGGTCAGCATGTAAGTTTCACACATCTCCATGTGCTACACCTGCAGCTCTCCAGGACCCGGGTTGCCATGGTTACACAATTCAAGTGCTCTGTTAATTATTTGTATTTTTATGTTCCACCCTTCCTTATCTGAAAAGTAGGCTAGTCTTGGCACATCCCATATACATGCAGCAAGAACATTCATGAATCTAGCCCCAAGGTTTGCCAGAGTATCTGGACTTTGGCAGAGAGGAAGAGGAAGAGGAAGAGAGAGGCCCAACGCGGCAGAAAATCTGTCTCCCTCCAGCAGGTGGCGTTTTTTGTGTTGTTTCATCCACCAAGCAAGGTGTCGAATTTGGTATAAAAAAAAAAAAGGAATGGCTTATTTGCTTCATGAGGTTTATTTGAGCAAATAGAAGTTTTGTAATGCTTAAGTTGTTATGAGTGTACTGATATAAGTAGGACATGTGACATTCTGGCAACTTTGAGAAAAAACACTTTATATCGTAGTTGTCTCGAGATGGCTATGCATCTTCACATCATGAGGCTAGTAGAATAGCATCTCTCTGCATTGAATACAGGCGGTTGACGTCAACAACCCTCATTCAAAAATTACAATAATGAGATGTATCCACCAATCCAAAGAAAGGATAGGTGGGAGCTGGGCAGCCCACCGTGCTGCTTTGTGCACAACTGCTCCCATTGTTAGGACGGAGAGACGTGTATCTTGTCAGTATATCCATAAGCTTTGTCTTTGGCGTCCCAATTTAAAAAGCGTAGCCAGCAATACACTCGTAATCCCGCAACCAGCAAGTACATAAAACATCCTCCGTTCAGGCTGCAAAGGTTTCCTCCTAAACTAGCTTTGATGGTGTGCAGCCAAAAAGAAAACTGGACAGATATGCATTTTGCTGTCTTAATAAAACACAATTTCCATCACCATCCTAGGGTGGCTAATGCGTTGTGTACACCGTTCAGCCGATCGGGTTGCACCAGTCTGTTGTTTACCCCTGCTGAACACAACATCCAGCAGAAGTAGCTAGCTACCCCAGTTAGCATGGTGGTGGAAAATTGTGTTTAATTAAGACAGTCCTCGTTTTCCCTTTGTTTTTTTTCCACCAGCCCCCATTCGTTGCCATACCCTCCATCATTGCTTTGCCTAACTAATGTCTCAGCTAGCTAACTTGCTTGCAAACAGTGTTTGTCTGATAAACGGTTCTGGACCAGACTGAAACCCCCTGGTTGTTGTTTTTTATTTAAGCTTTATTAACTCTGC